>JAVTVJ010002062.1:22356-42039 GCA_034509425.1 Eopsaltria australis
ATTGCGACGAGTGTCACCTGGGTGAAGCAATGCATGGAATGGGATCCTATTAAAATACTGAGGTAAACGACCCCCAACCCTCTAACGGTGTCTAGTTTCTCATTTCCTAAGACCAGGGAAAAGGCATCACCACGATGCTCCAGGCTCTTCCTTGTAAAACTTAAATGAACATTTTCATCCATAGTCTATGCAGTATTCACGCAAGGGCATGGACTTCACACAAGATGGAGAAGTGCAAAGACTTTTATTGCACAGTGAAAATTCCTTAAATACCAGTGCACAAACAGGATATAACCTCATATAAACAGGAAAGATGCACCCCTAAGTGTCTCCCAATTACCTGGAGTATTGTCCAGATGTTACCTATTATGGTAACAGGTAAACAATACCCTATAAGGTCACAAACTACAATATTCTCACACAATTGGTCAAGAAGGTCACCAACCCATAATACTTTTCCCCAGCCCATCTCAGGTGACCTGGATGAGTTTCCATGGTCACCTCTGGGCCTAGGGAAAAGGCTTACTCTGGGCCTTCCAGGCCTGCTTTTCTATAACACCCATAGTGTAACCCTACAGTCTATGCAAAGGTTAAGCTTTTCTACTTCTTTTATTAAATGACTCTCAAATTCCTTCACTTAAGTTTTTAGTTTCTTTAGTATCTTTCTGCAACCTTACATAGCATACCAAAATAAAGTAGGAACATCTTACAAATCTGGTATTATTCTATAAAAACAATTTGAATAATACCATTAGTAATTTACTTTTCTTAAACGCTTAAACCCAGACCTGCTTAGACTCTAAAAGAACTTTTAATGAATAAGGTAGTGTTTATTTCTCTTAAATACATAACACAAGATCAGTTTAGACTTCGGTAAGCATGTAAGAAATTCGCTTGTCTTCGTTCCCACAGTTTTGAAGGCATTTGTGCTGACGCTCAGGAAGTTTGTGTGAAAGTGGAAGCAAATTGCAGCTTCTACAGCTGCAGAAACACAGCAGAAAACTGCGTTTGTTTGCAGCTCACAATAAATGCTTTGAGTGTGCCTAATATCAGCAGCAAAGCGAATTGCCATGCACCGCAGCTAAACCCGTGTGTGTCTGTCCCTTTGCACCTTGTGACATCGCTGTCACTCCTGAGGCACAGCTGGGCGAAGGGGAGGATTCCCTCTATGGTTTTGGAGCATCCCCCCAAGGTAGGAAAGGGTTCGGCTCGGAAGCCCGGCGGGGAGCCGGGCCCGCAGGCACCACCCGCCTGGGCTGCAGCAATTTCCAGCCAATCCTGCCCGGCAAGCAGCTTCCCTCCCTCCTCCTCCTCCCCCCTCCCTCTTTCCCCTGTCTCCCTGTGGTTACCTTCCCTGCCACCGCCTCCCGTCCTCCCACCACCAGCGCCCCCGAGTCATTTTCCTTTCCCTAATCCTCCGTCCAGGAAGATGAATCTGCTGGACGACACCTCGATGGGTGACGGGCATCTCGCTCTGACTGCTGTTAAAACCAGCCTGCGTTTTGAACGCTTCTAATGTTCCTTTTATCAACTGCTAGTTTGCATGTTTTGACTGCTATTTATTTATACCTTATCTGCTGCCCAGGCTAAGGGGGAAAAAAAAACCCAACAACCAAACAAACGAAGCCCTAAACAACCCACCACAAAACCAAAACGACCCGAGGAGCAGCTGGGATGTTCCAACTTGCTCTGTTAGAAAATATTATTTTGGTTCTGCAGGCTTCACAGCTGAGAGAGCAATGGACCATCCTACTTGATGAAATACTTCTATCAGGAGCCCATTACATCCTTCCCCTCTTCTTGTCCATTCTGTCCTACAAAACTTGATTTATGGCTGCATGGTACAGAAATAACCCTGCCATGGTAACGAGGCTAGTGCAAACAAACCTTTTTTCCTCTCCAGGAGGCACCTCTGTGTATCACATCTTTGAGAGGTTGGCTGTATCCAGCCTCTGCACTCTGCATACAAATGATACAGCTTTTCTCATGTAGGGAGGGCTTTCAAATGGAAAACAAGTCCTCTTCCTACAGATGCTACAGGTTTTTCCTGTCATGGGATTCCTCTACGACCTTCACAAGTAGTTTCTGAGAAGCATGAGAATACCAGCACAAACCAGGATGCTAGCAACTTGGAAGCCCAGGAAAAAAACAGTAGTTAAGCACTCGAATAGGAGCTTTTCTGAGGGTAAGCTTTTTGTTAGTTGGTTTGATTTTGTGTTTTGCAGGTTGTGGGAGGGGAAGGGTAGAGGTCAGTTTTTTGTTTGGGATTGGTGTTTTTTGGGGAGGGGATTTCTTTGGTTTTGGTTTATATTTTTTACCTTACAGAAAAACCAAACTTGATCCTCAGGACATGCATGTAATTAAATGGATCAGTTTATGAGATATTTACCACCAGTGTTAGGAATTGCTTATGCTTGTGCAAGCAGCTATGTAGTCCAGTATTGATTTCTGTAAGGAGAGAGACGGCACCGATTTCTTCTTTCCACGCATCATCTTTCTCTCTTCTCTCTGATTTAAAAAAAAAGCCTACAGAGTAAGGATCCATTTACTTAAGGAAACTGCCTATGAAGTTTAGACAGCATTTCTGATATCAGTAAGGTTTTGTTTGTAACTGACTTTGTGATTAGATTAGACTTCACTAAGTTTGACAGATTTGACTACTGACCTCCTAGGTAGTAAAGATAAGCAAGTCTTCAGTCAATAGTGGTCATTGTTCTGAAAGTGTCCTAGTATGCTTAGTAGAGAAGCTATTTTAAGCCTTAAATCACCTTTATCACTTTGCTCAGAAATTTCTTTACCTCTTGCAACAGTTTATTTATTTAGAGGCCAGAAATGTGCACTATTTCACACAATGCTATAATGGCACAAAGATACAAAATCCTGTTTTATTCTCTGTTCCTCCTCTGATGATTCTAGAGATTCAAGTAACTTTCATTGTAGTGCTTCTGAGCATTGAACATGTTTGGCTTATTTATTTGTGGTTTTCAAATGTGGGAAGATTTTTTTTTATTAGGATCAAACCAGAATGTGCAGTAAAGGTAGAAAATGGTGAGAGTTCTGAAGAGTGAATTAGGAATCAGGCACAAGGGGAGGACAGGCAGTGAAATTGAAAACTATGGTTGAAAAAAAGTAAATAAATGAAAATTCTGAAGTCTATTTTCATTTAATGACACCCAAAACACCTAAAGATAGAGAGCCCAAGATGTTTATGCTGTACAGATCATGGCAAGTTCCCTGTTGCATACCAGGAAAACAAAGATGTATTTTGTTCCTCACCAAAAGGGTGGTTGGATTTGCCATTTGATCACCCATTATGATCCAGAAGTCCAAGTCCATGTTTCTATAGGCAGTGAAGTTCCCATTAGTTGCTAATCCTGTGTCTGTGTGTTGACTGCTAATTGCTGAAGGACCTTGTAGCCACAAGAAGTTCATAGAAGCAGCAGTGGATACTGTTAATAAGATAAATATTTAATTGCTATACATACATACAAAAATGAAAACCAGTGAAAAAAAGTTATTACCTTGTAAATTACTTGGTAACTTTCTTTCTTCTGTGTGGTGCTGTTTTGGTTTTTTTTTTTATTTTCAGCCTAAGTTGTCCCTTGTCTGTCTCTGTGAATTTGGAGATAACCAGCAAGAGTTACTGAGGGTTTCTGCACAAACACATCAATGCATAAAAAAGGAGCACTTCTAAGCATCAGTAGGTGAAAAGTACATATATGATTTTAATGTGATTTTTAATGCTCTGTCAGAGATGGACTCCACTGTTGCATGGTCGGACACGAAGGAACCAGGCAACTCAAGTCAGGCCAGAGCCAACCAAGGCCGGGCAGAGAGAAGAAGAGCCCAGCCTCTCTTTATTCTTTCATTTATATATCTTTTCATAGACAATCATGGATTGGACAATGAGGTTACCACCTCTCCAATTCCATAGGTTATGAACACAGTCTATCACCCTTCTCCGCCTTAGGAAAAGGAATGAAAAACAATACCAAAGGTACAAAACAATCCTTGGCTGGTTAGACAAACATGGACTATGTTTACACAAAATCTATGAGAACTTTTACTACAAAGTATAAACACAGTACACTGCAAAAATCAGGATGACACTCCACTGTGACTGGATAGGAGCTACCATGATCCATGCTGGTGTCCAGCTTCCACCTAGAGGAGTGCAGCTCTGAGTGTATCAGCTCTGGCCTTGGGCACACAGTTGCAGGCACAGCCTGGAGGCAGAGGCACAGCCAAGAAGAAATCCTGCTGTGCCCTGGGGCAGACAGACCCACGGGGGAGCAGTCAGACCCCAGCCCAGGTTCATCAGATTAGTCCAGGTGAATGAGAATAAAAACTAGGACCCAGCTGACTGAACTTCAGAGAGTCTGGCAGTAATTTAGGGGCACCTTGATGTGTGAAATGTGTGATTCTCCTTTATTATGTGGGGATAACCACTGGTCACGCTGACAGGGCTGTCTTCAGTATCCTGGATCATGAGCTGTGCAGAGATTGGAGTCTCCAAGTGTTGCGGTTTAGAGGTTTGGGGGATTGAAACTAGGTAGAAACATTAATTTTGCAGCCAAAATTATTTGATTTGGTTGTGAGATAAGGATTAATAGTAGGCAAAGCAGGCTTATACTTTAAAGAATACAAAAAAGGAATTTTATTGACAGACTTAAAACAGGAATAATAATCAGGCATCAGCAACAACCCTTTAGAACACTTCTTTCCCCTCCCCACCCCTTTCATTTCTTTCCTACTGACCATACAAAAGGTAACATTTCAACTTGTAGTTAAGCCACCACCTTTGGAACAAAATAGTTTTCTTAATTCATATAGAGAGAGAAGCTTTCTTTTGTTTTATCATGTTGACTCCCCATAGGAAATATAGTTTCCATGGTTATCAGCTTTCCAGCAAGCAACCCCCCCCCCCGAAGGGAAAGATTTGCTCCTCCAGACCCCTTCCCATTTCAGCAGCTTTCCCAGGGCTACTACCAATGGACATATGATGGTCATTTAGGTGTTTTTTGAGAATGAACGTTTCTATTACAGTGGCAACGACATCCCCTTACTTCATTATTGGCAACGCAAGTCTTTTACTGTTTCCCGGGGCAAGGAAAAATCTTATACACAAAAGTCTCAGTCCACTGCTTACAACCTAGAACACTACATTCCCTTTTTCTCACCTCTTTTAGACCACTGTTCATATATTACAGGGTATGTTATAGCCAAGTTTATCAACATGTTTTTTACAAAAGAATTTTCAGCTTTAAATCACTCCTCATCTCTTCCTTCTTTGAATATAAGCTTGGTTACATTCATTAACTTAAAGTATCTATGCTGTTGCTTTTGTAGGTGCCTTCATTCCTGTGCTCTGTGTGTGGGGGGGGGGGGAAATGAATGCCCCCAAGTCTCATTCTGATATTGGAAAGAAACGGTTAATTTGTCTTTCGACTGGGCGATGGTCACATGATTTTCGCCCGCGTGGTTTGAGTGTTGTAAGTCCGTGCCTGAACCAAAGGAAAGGAGATTGTTTGTGCCGCCCTCCCCCCATCCAAGCTGCGTTTGAGTCGTAGGGGCCCGGCGGGACTCTGTCCGTGCTGCGGGGGGGCTGGTTCAAAGCTCTTTCCGCGCCGCACCATGCCTGGGGCTGCCTGGCGGGGCTGCGTCCGAGCTGCAGGAGGGGTCCAGACCGAGCCTTTTCTCCCTCCCACGCCGAGTTGCAAGGAGTCAACGGAGCCCCGTCCGAGCTATTGAAGGGCCCCAGCCCGAGCTTTCTCTCTCTCCCGTGCCGAGCCGCGCTGCGAATCTAACCGGCAGGGTGCTCCCGAGCCCTACGGGGCCCGACCCCAAACTCTCTTTCCACCGGGCCGCGCCGTGGAGGGGTTGACCGGCCTGGCCCGGGCTAGGTGAAACGGAGCCGGTAAAGTTCCTTGGCCAGGGGCAGCAAAATGAAGTCTCTCTCGGCTTGGACGGAGCCGAGCGGAGTCGATCTGGCTCCCTTTCGCATGGAGCCGTTGTGAGAAACTAAAAGACCAGCCTGGGTTCTCTCTCCCCTCCCCCTCCGTGCCATGCTGGCTGGCAGCCCCAGGCCATGTGGTCTCAGGAGACCTTACCCAGCTCGGCGCAGAGAGGGAGAGAGGGATGTTTTCTCTCAGCAAACCGGAAGCCTGAAAAAGACCCTCTGCAGGGGTTTTCCTGGTTTTATGAGTTTTTTGTAGGCGGAACTTGTTATACCAGATACCTAATTTCTGGCTGCACCTCCTCTTTCTATACCAGGAATTTTTAACTGCAATTACTCCACGACACCAAGTCAGTAGGGTGCACAAAGCCTTAATTTTGCTTGTGCTGCAGCAGCTTTCAAAAATATTTTTCCCCTCCATGGAATTAGACAGCTTCTGTAGTACTTAGTCATGTTGATCGTCACTCTAGGCAAAAATTTGTCTCTATTTTTATCTGGGCTTGTACATTTCCCATGATAATGCTCTGGGATGCTCATCTCCCTAGAAAGATGATGCAAAAAAAGTTTATTCCTTTTCCTCACAAAAGTCTCATCTAAATAAAGTAGCACTATCATAAGCTTTTGCTTTAGGAGATGAACCAAATCTGTATTGCAAATTTTCAGTATTTCCATCAGGATACTTTTAGCTGATTTAAAAAACATACCACAGAGCCTTTCTAAGTTAATATTAATTCTCCTAAGGACATGAAACTACATGTTCTGGCAGATCCACTGAGAGATCGGTTACTCCTTCAGCTCAGCTAACAGCTAAACAGTTTTCCTGAAAAGTGGATCATTGAAGAGAAAAAATATTTGAAAATCACATTATTTCAACAGTCTCCTCAAGGGGATGGTTGGCTTTTGGGAAGGACAGGAGTGTTAGGAGGAATGTCAGGAGGAGAATTTGAAAGCAGATGCTGAGGGGAAGAGAAGTGCTAAAATCTGCTGACACTCCTAGAGTGGGCAAAGTAGTGGAAGCACACTCACTCATTCCTGCCATCACCCAACCTGTTCCTGCCCTCCAGTGTGCCCTGACTGCCTGCCCTCATCACAGGACACAGCTCGGGGCTCTTCCAACTAATGCTACCTGATCAGGAAAAGTTTTGGTTTTGACCTTGCTCTTCTCATATCGTCTTGGTTAACAGGAAAAAAAGATAAATAGATAGATAGATAGATAGATAGATAAAAATATGTAGCTCATATACTCACTTGTTTCTGAGTAAAAAAATAATCCATGTAGGTGAACCACCAGAAGTGAAAGATGAACACTGGCCATTAAATGAGACTGGCCATAAAATAAAAGATGTCATATAGGAAATGAAGTGTTATTCCAGAATTCAGTTAATTTGGATTGCTTAGAACTCCTTTTTTCTTTTCCATAACATTAAAAGGTTTGAGTTCCAGTACAGAGGTTGTTTGCCCCTCCTTTTGGTTTAATTTTGTCTATCTTCAGAAGTGTCCTAATACTTCAGTAATATACACACTGTCACTTTATACCCACAGATGCTGGTAAGAAGTTGATAAAAGTAACACACAAATAAAGTATGCTAAAATAAAAACAAGAAAATTAAACTACCTGCTGTGGAAAAGATAAATTTGGGTAAGCATTACTTGGACAACCATGAAAAATAGAATATTTTCTCAAATAACCCAAGCACACTGTAATGTATGAATCTATTCTATGTACTTGTATATTGCTGTCATATCTACAAGGATGCTGTGTAATATTGGCCATAATAAAAATTCACTCTAAATAATCTGTGGGGTTTATTCCTTTGAAGCTAAGGTATTGCTTAGGAACAAATTGCACTGATACCTGTTGTAGTTCTGCATATGAATTGTCTTAAGAATACTTAAGAAGTAATGGACCCTGGGTAATGATAAAAACTTGATTTTTAAAGAGGTCTAATACAGAGAAGATCAAGAAAATATGACTTAAAAGTAAGCAAAGGGTAAATTTCATGGAAAAAATATTAAGTGCACAATAAGCACCACACAGACAGATCTAGTGAACTAAAAAGCATCAAGAAATGGATTCTAAAAGAGATTTTTTTTTACTTTTTGACAAAATGCCAATTAACGCTGGGCAAGGGAGGTGAACTGGGCAGTTTGCAAAGCAAAATAACTTATCATTAAACCACATAAATAAAATTAAATTGTTTAATTGGATAATCTGCAAGAATATTAGCACCTATACATTTAAAGTGAAATGAAAGCAAAGCTATAGAGATGTGCCAAAAATAACTTGATTAAAACCAAATGTGCCACATGAAAAGGGAAAAATAATTCTTGCAGCAGTCCTGAAGAGACCAAAAGAGGTGATCTGAATATAGATAAATAGAGAGAAAGTCACGCTCACCACTGCCAAGGAAAAGGTATGTGATACCAAATACCAAGAGCAGTAATAGGCAGGGAAGAATATGTTTTATATTTATGAAGAAGTTTTGCTGAGTCCTCTGTTGTGTTCTTTTTATGCTGTAACCCATAAATGCAGTGACGGGGAATGACTGCATACAAATCTTTGGGTTTTTTCCTCGAGTAAGGGTACTAATAAACACTGTGCAAAGACTGATTCTAAATGTGTTTGTTTTGGCTGGGCTGGAGTTAATTTTCTTCACAGTGGCCAGTATGGGGCTGTGTTCTGGATTTGTGCTGAATACAGGGTTGATAACATGGAGATTAATTTGTTACTGCTGAGCAGGGCTCACACAGTGCCAAGGCCTTTTCTGCTTTTTGTGCTGCCATGCTGGTGAGGAGGCTAAGGGTGCATGGCAGGCTGGGAGGAAGAACAGTCAGGACAGGTGACCCCAACTGACCAAAGGGATATTCCAGACCTTCTCACTTCATGCTCAGTATATAAAGTGTGGGGAAGAAGGAGGAAGGGCAAGACATTTGAAGTGATAGCATTTGTGTTCCTGAGTAAGCATTACAGTGATGGGGCCTTGCTCTCCCAGAGATGGCTGAACACCTGCCTGCCCATGGGAAGTGGTGAATTAATTCTTTGTTGTGGTTTGGTTTGCTTGTGTGTGAGTGCAGCTTTTGCTTTCCCTATTAAACTGTCTTCATCCCAACCCATGAGTTTTCTTGCTTTTACCCTTCTGATTCTCTCCCCAGTCCCACTGGTGGGAGAATGAGCAAGAGCCTGCATGGTTCTTGATTTCTGTCTGGGGTTGGACCATGACATCTGTGAGTTTCATCTGTCCTACAAGCATCATTAACGTTGATATGCAGAGATAAATATGTCTTTCCTATACCTGTAGAACAAATAATTTTATATTAATAGGTTTAAACTGATGTAAACACTGGCTGGATATCTGCACATGCAAATACATATCACAGTGGTGGCCAAGCAGAACCTGTATTAAAGAGCATACATAGAAAAGTCTACAGAGAGAGAGAAGTAAATCTCAAAGTCCCCATTATCATCTCCCCTGAGAAAGAAAATTTTTGAGAAAAGGTGATGGCTCAAATGTAAAAGCATGCGAAATTACCAAGCAAAACCTTTTCACATTCAAGAAGCATTGTATAGTAATGAGCATCCATTGGAATATAGGGAAAAGATGGGGAGAATCAAACAAAATGAGAAATACCCGACCAGCAAAAAAAACCCAAACCTGTGCACTGCACACAGGTATAATTAACCAGAGGAAAATTCCTGCCAATAAAGAGATGGTATATAGCAACTGTATGGGATAGCATTTATTTGATGGTGCTTCCAGAATAAAGTAAGAACACCTCATGTATATATTTGTGGTAAATTTAAATAATAACTCAGAAAAAGTAAAAGTAGGTGTGCACTTACAAAGCTTAAACGCTTTCAGGAGTCACTACAGCAGAATGGACTCATGGAGCAAACAGGCATCCAAGCCCAAAATAAAACCTCCAGATCACTTTTAGTGCTCAAAAAGTAATATAATGTGAAGAAGGAAACAGCGAAAGTAATGCTTCATTATGTTTCAGTAAAGAATAGGACCATGAAAACGATCAAACACTTGCAACATCTTTAAAAGCACATGACATAATGCAGATTTTTTTCATGGATACATCAGCAAGAGACACAAATCAGTTCCCTCATTAGCACGTCCGTCCCATAAACCCAACGATGCTACGTGATCATTAGGTCAGAGATGTAGTACACGCAAGGCTTCCCCTCATTGAAAAAAAAAAAAAATTAAAGTGTCTCCCTCACAGGGAAAAAAAAAAATAAAGCGCAGCATACTATTTCCGTCTCGGACCACGACGCCCACTTTCTCCCATGCCCGGCCGCGCAATTTGTAGGGGCGCGGCACGGGAAGAACGCGGCTCTCCCGGCCCCGCCGCCACCATTGGCCGGGTTTTGCTACAGCCCCGCGGCCGGCAGGGCCTCGCTCCCCACGGGCACCCAGAGCCCCTTGGCGGGGCCGGGCAGCCGGGCCGGGCGCGGCGGGCACGAGGCGGCCCCGGGCGGAATCCGCGGCCCGACCAGAGTTTGGCCCCAAGGGGCGGGGCCGGACGCGAGCTGGGTTTCGCCCGAGCCCGCAGCGCGCGGCCCCCGCGAGAGCGATGGCGCGAACGGCCCGACCCGTGGGGGGAAGGGCGAGCAGACAGCCCGCCCCGGCCCCGCCCCGGCGCAGTCCTCAACCAGGTCGGACCGCCCGATATATAGGAAAGCGCGCGGCTGATCCCGCCGTATTGAGTGGAGTATTGCAGCTGGAGGTATGTCTGGTCGGGGCAAGGGTGGTAAGGGGCTCGGCAAGGGCGGCGCTAAGCGCCACCGCAAGGTGCTGCGCGACAACATCCAAGGCATCACCAAGCCGGCCATCCGCCGCCTGGCTCGGCGCGGCGGCGTCAAGCGCATCTCGGGGCTTATCTACGAGGAGACGCGTGGCGTGCTCAAGGTGTTCCTGGAGAACGTGATCCGTGACGCCGTCACCTACACGGAGCACGCCAAGAGGAAGACGGTCACGGCCATGGACGTGGTCTACGCCCTCAAGCGACAGGGTCGCACCCTGTACGGCTTCGGCGGCTAAGCTCGATTTCTGCTACAGCTTAGCGCTTCTACAATACAAAGGCTCTTTTCAGAGCCACCCACAAATTTCAAAAAAAGAGCTACGAATCGCTATTTGTGTATTCTTGGTTTATTTTTCTGGTTGGAGGGAAGTAGGGGGGAGGGATTTTGTATTTCCTGGCTTACCCGAAACCCACAGCTGCTTACCCCAGCCTTTCCGTGTACAAGGGGGAAAATCTCGGCATTTTGGTGGGCGGGAATATCCTCATCTTACTCCGGGAAAAAAAACGAGAGGCAAACGGGCGTAGCACCTCACTGGGGGCTCCTGGTGCTGTAGGGAAACACGTTCTGCAAGTTACGTCCTTTATTCCCCCATTCTCCACACGAAGCACCACCCGCTCAACCCAGATCCTCTTTCGAAAGGGCAATGGAAGGGACAGACAGGCGAGAAAAAAGAAACGGAGGGAGGTGGGGCGCAACCGCGATTGCCGTGGCCGCTCTCGCGCCACCACTCTGGCCGCGACAGCCTGGAAGGGGAAGGAAGCTCCTGAAAGGGCGGCGCTCTCCTCTCTGCCATTCGGTGGGCGGGACAGAGCGGGAACAAGAAACGGCCAAGAGCACCCGTTAGCGCCCTAAGGTCTGCACAGCACAGAGCCAGCGAGCCCTGTGCTCTAAGGCCTTCCCCCCCCCGCCCCCTTGCGCGGTTTCTGAGGCTGCCTGTTCTCCAGGCACCGCTCTCGCCTACGCGCACCACAGCCCCTTACACTCTCCCAGCGCCGGCAGCTTTACACGGTGAACCCGAGAATGACCGGCGCATACGGGGCGCAAGGGGACGGCAGCGCTGGACACTACGAACGGCCCGCACTCCCTCCAGTTATTCCAGAATTGGCACCGCCTTGAGCACAGAAAAGTGCTTGGCACAGGCTGCCCGTGCCTCCTCAGTAACACAGAGACAACAGCTCTCTCCGGTGATTTTGTGGTGGCTCTTAAAAGAGCCTTTCTGTTTGAAATACAAGACACTCAGGCGCGCTCGCCGCGGATGCGCCGCGCCAGCTGGATGTCCTTGGGCATGATGGTGACGCGCTTGGCGTGGATGGCGCACAGGTTGGTGTCCTCGAAGAGCCCCACCAGGTAGGCCTCGCTGGCCTCCTGCAGCGCCATGACGGCCGAGCTCTGGAAGCGCAGGTCGGTCTTGAAGTCCTGCGCGATCTCGCGCACCAGGCGCTGGAAGGGCAGCTTGCGGATCAGCAGCTCCGTCGACTTCTGGTAGCGCCGGATCTCGCGCAGCGCCACCGTGCCGGGCCGGTAGCGGTGCGGCTTCTTGACGCCGCCCGTGGCCGGCGCGCTCTTGCGGGCCGCCTTAGTGGCCAACTGCTTGCGGGGCGCCTTCCCGCCCGTCGACTTACGCGCTGTCTGCTTCGTGCGCGCCATTCCAAATTCGTACGCCAACCACACTGAGAAAATTCGGAGAGCATCCTACGAGCCCCATTTATGCAGCACGGTGGCCTCGCCTCCCCGCTGCTGATTGGTCAAAAAGCGGAGAATTTCATTGGTTAACAACCGAAGCCGCTCCGACCCCAAGTTTTCCAAACGGATTTTGCCGTGTTTCATTTTTATTAGGGAAACATCAACGTCTGCCAATGTTTTATTCGTATTCTGTTTTTTTCTAAGATTTCTTCTTCCCGAAGTTGATTCGGAATCCGAAAGGTACGAAACAAACAAAAAACCCAAAAAACAAACAAGCAAACAAAACCCAAAAAAAACACCCCAAGGAGAACAAAAAAACACCCACCACGTGAGTTTCAGTTTCGGATTGCATATATAGCCCCCGATTCCTTTGTAAATATTTTCATAAAAATATGGGATAGCAAAATATAAGCGACCATTTTGTATAAACAATCAGCTTTCAGTAAGTAGACTTGATTACACGGTATTTAATCCGTAATTTTAGGAAAATTATATTTTATTTTTCCCCACCTTAAGTAGCAGAGTCATTCAATTACTTAAGGAAGCGGCTAAAAAGGAGAAATGTCGGCTCGGAAGAAAGGAAAGACTAAGAGCAAAGGCTGATTTGGGTTTGGTAATTAGGAGAAGGGCTCAGCATAGAGGGGGTTAAACCGGAATTTTCAAACCGTCCCCCTGAGCTCGGTCGTTTCCGTCAGCCAATCACCAGGCAGCGCTCGGATATTAAAAACGAGCCGGTAGCGGTCATTTAACGCTTTTGTGTTTGCTGCCGTTTACTGTAGAGCACAGGGGGTGTTGGGATGGCGCGCACGAAGCAGACAGCGCGTAAGTCGACGGGCGGGAAGGCGCCCCGCAAGCAGTTGGCCACTAAGGCGGCCCGCAAGAGCGCGCCGGCCACGGGCGGCGTCAAGAAGCCGCACCGCTACCGGCCCGGCACGGTGGCGCTGCGCGAGATCCGGCGCTACCAGAAGTCGACGGAGCTGCTGATCCGCAAGCTGCCCTTCCAGCGCCTGGTGCGCGAGATCGCGCAGGACTTCAAGACCGACCTGCGCTTCCAGAGCTCGGCCGTCATGGCGCTGCAGGAGGCCAGCGAGGCCTACCTGGTGGGGCTCTTCGAGGACACCAACCTGTGCGCCATCCACGCCAAGCGCGTCACCATCATGCCCAAGGACATCCAGCTGGCGCGGCGCATCCGCGGCGAGCGCGCCTGAGTGTCTTGTATTTCAAACAGAAAGGCTCTTTTAAGAGCCACCACAAAATCACCGGAGAGAGCTGTTGTCTCTGTGTTACTGAGGAGGCACGGGCAGCCTGTGCCAAGCACTTTTCTGTGCTCAAGGCGGTGCCAATTCTGGAATAACTGGAGGGAGTGCGGGCCGTTCGTAGTGTCCAGCGCTGCCGTCCCCTTGCGCCCCGTATGCGCCGGTCATTCTCGGGTTCACCGTGTAAAGCTGCCGGCGCTGGGAGAGTGTAAGGGGCTGTGGTGCGCGTAGGCGAGAGCGGTGCCTGGAGAACAGGCAGCCTCAGAAACCGCGCAAGGGGGCGGGGGGGGGAAGGCCTTAGAGCACAGGGCTCGCTGGCTCTGTGCTGTGCAGACCTTAGGGCGCTAACGGGTGCTCTTGGCCGTTTCTTGTTCCCGCTCTGTCCCGCCCACCGAATGGCAGAGAGGAGAGCGCCGCCCTTTCAGGAGCTTCCTTCCCCTTCCAGGCTGTCGCGGCCAGAGTGGTGGCGCGAGAGCGGCCACGGCAATCGCGGTTGCGCCCCACCTCCCTCCGTTTCTTTTTTCTCGCCTGTCTGTCCCTTCCATTGCCCTTTCGAAAGAGGATCTGGGTTGAGCGGGTGGTGCTTCGTGTGGAGAATGGGGGAATAAAGGACGTAACTTGCAGAACGTGTTTCCCTACAGCACCAGGAGCCCCCAGTGAGGTGCTACGCCCGTTTGCCTCTCGTTTTTTTTCCCGGAGTAAGATGAGGATATTCCCGCCCACCAAAATGCCGAGATTTTCCCCCTTGTACACGGAAAGGCTGGGGTAAGCAGCTGTGGGTTTCGGGTAAGCCAGGAAATACAAAATCCCTCCCCCCTACTTCCCTCCAACCAGAAAAATAAACCAAGAATACACAAATAGCGATTCGTAGCTCTTTTTTTGAAATTTGTGGGTGGCTCTGAAAAGAGCCTTTGTATTGTAGAAGCGCTAAGCTGTAGCAGAAATCGAGCTTAGCCGCCGAAGCCGTACAGGGTGCGACCCTGTCGCTTGAGGGCGTAGACCACGTCCATGGCCGTGACCGTCTTCCTCTTGGCGTGCTCCGTGTAGGTGACGGCGTCACGGATCACGTTCTCCAGGAACACCTTGAGCACGCCACGCGTCTCCTCGTAGATAAGCCCCGAGATGCGCTTGACGCCGCCGCGCCGAGCCAGGCGGCGGATGGCCGGCTTGGTGATGCCTTGGATGTTGTCGCGCAGCACCTTGCGGTGGCGCTTAGCGCCGCCCTTGCCGAGCCCCTTACCACCCTTGCCCCGACCAGACATACCTCCAGCTGCAATACTCCACTCAATACGGCGGGATCAGCCGCGCGCTTTCCTATATATCGGGCGGTCCGACCTGGTTGAGGACTGCGCCGGGGCGGGGCCGGGGCGGGCTGTCTGCTCGCCCTTCCCCCCACGGGTCGGGCCGTTCGCGCCATCGCTCTCGCGGGGGCCGCGCGCTGCGGGCTCGGGCGAAACCCAGCTCGCGTCCGGCCCCGCCCCTTGGGGCCAAACTCTGGTCGGGCCGCGGATTCCGCCCGGGGCCGCCTCGTGCCCGCCGCGCCCGGCCCGGCTGCCCGGCCCCGCCAAGGGGCTCTGGGTGCCCGTGGGGAGCGAGGCCCTGCCGGCCGCGGGGCTGTAGCAAAACCCGGCCAATGGTGGCGGCGGGGCCGGGAGAGCCGCGTTCTTCCCGTGCCGCGCCCCTACAAATTGCGCGGCCGGGCATGGGAGAAAGTGGGCGTCGTGGTCCGAGACGGAAATAGTATGCTGCGCTTTATTTTTTTTTTTCCCTGTGAGGGAGACACTTTAATTTTTTTTTTTTTTCAATGAGGGGAAGCCTTGCGTGTACTACATCTCTGACCTAATGATCACGTAGCATCGTTGGGTTTATGGGACGGACGTGCTAATGAGGGAACTGATTTGTGTCTCTTGCTGATGTATCCATGAAAAAAATCTGCATTATGTCATGTGCTTTTAAAGATGTTGCAAGTGTTTGATCGTTTTCATGGTCCTATTCTTTACTGAAACATAATGAAGCATTACTTTCACTGTTTCCTTCTTCACATTATATTACTTTTTGAGCACTAAAAGTGATCTGGAGGTTTTATTTTGGGCTTGGATGCCTGTTTGCTCCATGAGTCCATTCTGCTGTAGTGACTCCTGAAAGCGTTTAAGCTTTGTAAGTGCACACCTACTTTTACTTTTTCTGAGTTATTATTTAAATTTACCACAAATATATACATGAGGTGTTCTTACTTTATTCTGGAAGCACCATCAAATAAATGCTATCCCATACAGTTGCTATATACCATCTCTTTATTGGCAGGAATTTTCCTCTGGTTAATTATACCTGTGTGCAGTGCACAGGTTTGGGTTTTTTTTGCTGGTCGGGTATTTCTCATTTTGTTTGATTCTCCCCATCTTTTCCCTATATTCCAATGGATGCTCATTACTATACAATGCTTCTTGAATGTGAAAAGGTTTTGCTTGGTAATTTCGCATGCTTTTACATTTGAGCCATCACCTTTTCTCAAAAATTTTCTTTCTCAGGGGAGATGATAATGGGGACTTTGAGATTTACTTCTCTCTCTCTGTAGACTTTTCTATGTATGCTCTTTAATACAGGTTCTGCTTGGCCACCACTGTGATATGTATTTGCATGTGCAGATATCCAGCCAGTGTTTACATCAGTTTAAACCTATTAATATAAAATTATTTGTTCTACAGGTATAGGAAAGACATATTTATCTCTGCATATCAACGTTAATGATGCTTGTAGGACAGATGAAACTCACAGATGTCATGGTCCAACCCCAGACAGAAATCAAGAACCATGCAGGCTCTTGCTCATTCTCCCACCAGTGGGACTGGGGAGAGAATCAGAAGGGTAAAAGCAAGAAAACTCATGGGTTGGGATGAAGACAGTTTAATAGGGAAAGCAAAAGCTGCACTCACACACAAGCAAACCAAACCACAACAAAGAATTAATTCACCACTTCCCATGGGCAGGCAGGTGTTCAGCCATCTCTGGGAGAGCAAGGCCCCATCACTGTAATGCTTACTCAGGAACACAAATGCTATCACTTCAAATGTCTTGCCCTTCCTCCTTCTTCCCCACACTTTATATACTGAGCATGAAGTGAGAAGGTCTGGAATATCCCTTTGGTCAGTTGGGGTCACCTGTCCTGACTGTTCTTCCTCCCAGCCTGCCATGCACCCTTAGCCTCCTCACCAGCATGGCAGCACAAAAAGCAGAAAAGGCCTTGGCACTGTGTGAGCCCTGCTCAGCAGTAACAAATTAATCTCCATGTTATCAACCCTGTATTCAGCACAAATCCAGAACACAGCCCCATACTGGCCACTGTGAAGAAAATTAACTCCAGCCCAGCCAAAACAAACACATTTAGAATCAGTCTTTGCACAGTGTTTATTAGTACCCTTACTCGAGGAAAAAACCCAAAGATTTGTATGCAGTCATTCCCCGTCACTGCATTTATGGGTTACAGCATAAAAAGAACACAACAGAGGACTCAGCAAAACTTCTTCATAAATATAAAACATATTCTTCCCTGCCTATTACTGCTCTTGGTATTTGGTATCACATACCTTTTCCTTGGCAGTGGTGAGCGTGACTTTCTCTCTATTTATCTATATTCAGATCACCTCTTTTGGTCTCTTCAGGACTGCTGCAAGAATTATTTTTCCCTTTTCATGTGGCACATTTGGTTTTAATCAAGTTATTTTTGGCACATCTCTATAGCTTTGCTTTCATTTCACTTTAAATGTATAGGTGCTAATATTCTTGCAGATTATCCAATTAAACAATTTAATTTTATTTATGTGGTTTAATGATAAGTTATTTTGCTTTGCAAACTGCCCAGTTCACCTCCCTTGCCCAGCGTTAATTGGCATTTTGTCAAAAAGTAAAAAAAAATCTCTTTTAGAATCCATTTCTTGATGCTTTTTAGTTCACTAGATCTGTCTGTGTGGTGCTTATTGTGCACTTAATATTTTTTCCATGAAATTTACCCTTTGCTTACTTTTAAGTCATATTTTCTTGATCTTCTCTGTATTAGACCTCTTTAAAAATCAAGTTTTTATCATTACCCAGGGTCCATTACTTCTTAAGTATTCTTAAGACAATTCATATGCAGAACTACAACAGGTATCAGTGCAATTTGTTCCTAAGCAATACCTTAGCTTCAAAGGAATAAACCCCACAGATTATTTAGAGTGAATTTTTATTATGGCCAATATTACACAGCATCCTTGTAGATATGACAGCAATATACAAGTACATAGAATAGATTCATACATTACAGTGTGCTTGGGTTATTTGAGAAAATATTCTATTTTTCATGGTTGTCCAAGTAATGCTTACCCAAATTTATCTTTTCCACAGCAGGTAGTTTAATTTTCTTGTTTTTATTTTAGCATACTTTATTTGTGTGTTACTTTTATCAACTTCTTACCAGCATCTGTGGGTATAAAGTGACAGTGTGTATATTACTGAAGTATTAGGACACTTCTGAAGATAGACAAAATTAAACCAAAAGGAGGGGCAAACAACCTCTGTACTGGAACTCAAACCTTTTAATGTTATGGAAAAGAAAAAAGGAGTTCTAAGCAATCCAAATTAACTGAATTCTGGAATAACACTTCATTTCCTATATGACATCTTTTATTTTATGGCCAGTCTCATTTAATGGCCAGTGTTCATCTTTCACTTCTGGTGGTTCACCTACATGGATTATTTTTTTACTCAGAAACAAGTGAGTATATGAGCTACATATTTTTATCTATCTATCTATCTATCTATCTATTTATCTTTTTTTCCTGTTAACCAAGACGATATGAGAAGAGCAAGGTCAAAACCAAAACTTTTCCTGATCAGGTAGCATTAGTTGGAAGAGCCCCGAGCTGTGTCCTGTGATGAGGGCAGGCAGTCAGGGCACACTGGAGGGCAGGAACAGGTTGGGTGATGGCAGGAATGAGTGAGTGTGCTTCCACTACTTTGCCCACTCTAGGAGTGTCAGCAGATTTTAGCACTTCTCTTCCCCTCAGCATCTGCTTTCAAATTCTCCTCCTGACATTCCTCCTAACACTCCTGTCCTTCCCAAAAGCCAACCATCCCCTTGAGGAGACTGTTGAAATAATGTGATTTTCAAATATTTTTTCTCTTCAATGATCCACTTTTCAGGAAAACTGTTTAGCTGTTAGCTGAGCTGAAGGAGTAACCGATCTCTCAGTGGATCTGCCAGAACATGTAGTTTCATGTCCTTAGGAGAATTAATATTAACTTAGAAAGGCTCTGTGGTATGTTTTTTAAATCAGCTAAAAGTATCCTGATGGAAATACTGAAAATTTGCAATACAGATTTGGTTCATCTCCTAAAGCAAAAGCTTATGATAGTGCTACTTTATTTAGATGAGACTTTTGTGAGGAAAAGGAATAAACTTTTTTTGCATCATCTTTCTAGGGAGATGAGCATCCCAGAGCATTATCATGGGAAATGTACAAGCCCAGATAAAAATAGAGACAAATTTTTGCCTAGAGTGACGATCAACATGACTAAGTACTACAGAAGCTGTCTAATTCCATGGAGGGGAAAAATATTTTTGAAAGCTGCTGCAGCACAAGCAAAATTAAGGCTTTGTGCACCCTACTGACTTGGTGTCGTGGAGTAATTGCAGTTAAAAATTCCTGGTATAGAAAGAGGAGGTGCAGCCAGAAATTAGGTATCTGGTATAACAAGTTCCGCCTACAAAAAACTCATAAAACCAGGAAAACCCCTGCAGAGGGTCTTTTTCAGGCTTCCGGTTTGCTGAGAGAAAACATCCCTCTCTCCCTCTCTGCGCCGAGCTGGGTAAGGTCTCCTGAGACCACATGGCCTGGGGCTGCCAGCCAGCATGGCACGGAGGGGGAGGGGAGAGAGAACCCAGGCTGGTCTTTTAGTTTCTCACAACGGCTCCATGCGAAAGGGAGCCAGATCGACTCCGC
>JAVTVJ010002064.1:0-115919 GCA_034509425.1 Eopsaltria australis
TTTTTTTTGGATATTTTTGGGAGATATTTGTGAGAAATTTGGGAGAATTTCAGAGAGATTTGGGAGATTTTTGGGAGATTTTTGGGAGATTTTTTGGAGATTTTTGGGAGATTTTTGCAAGATTTTTGGGAAATATTTGGGAGATATTTGGGAGATTTTTGCGAGATTTTTTGGAGATACTTGGAAGGTTTTTGGGAGATTTTTGGGAGATTTTTGGGAGATTTTTGGGAGATATTTGGGAGATTTTTGGGAGATTTTTTGGAGATTTTTGGGAGATATTTGGGAGATTTTTGGGAGATTTTTTGGAGATTTTTGGGAGATATTTGGGAGATATATGGGAGATTTTAGGGAGAATTTGGGAGATATTTGGGAGATTTTTGGGAGATATTTGGGAGATTTTTTGGAGATTTTTGGGAGATATTTGGGAGATATTTAGGAGAAGTTTGGGAGATATCTGGGAGATTTTTTGGGAGATTTTTGGGAGATATTTGGGAGCTAGGGAAGGGCAGATCTCCTTGCTGGGTGCTGTTTGCCAGGAGGCTGCAGAGGGCAGGGGAGAGACTGAAAAATTTCCTGAAAAGCCCAGAGAGTTGAAATTTTGGATTTTATGACTCTGGTAGATGATGGTCCCCAAAATCCCTGGAGAAATGGATTTATCCCCAGTTTGCTCCAGGGATCATCCAGGAGCCCGTGGATCTGCGAGGGAGGAGCTGGGATTGCCCTCCCCAGGGTGGGTCTGCAGCAGTTTTTCCCCTTCACTGCTGCTGAGGGTTTCCTAAAGCTGTTAAAAACAGGGAAAAACGGGAATTCAGCTGTTCCCAAGCAGGGACTCAGCTGGGAGGGAGCGGATCTGTCCTGAGTTATTTAATGCTCATCACTCGCAGCACAGCTCCAGCAGTTTATTTTGAGGTTTGGGTTGGAATTGATCTGCTGTTGTCTCATGCTCTGGGCTGGATTTCTCAGATCTAATGGTTTTAAACTCTCTGTTTTCATTTGTATTCCTTTGGTGCCTGTGAAAGGACATTTTCTTTCCCTGTTTATTCCTATTTGGAGCCTGGTGTGTGGCAGTGCATCCCTCACATTTTCTTCACCTTTTGAAGTGCTCAAGACTCTTGAATTTTTTTAAATAGTTAAAAAATATTGAAAAGAAAATATTTAAATATTTAATAAATATTTAATAAATATTTTAAATATTTATTAAATATTTTGATGCCATTTTGGATCTGGTTTTGTGAACTCCTTCCTGATAATGGAATAATTCGTGTTTGTGGCACCTCTCATCTCTTCATTTTCTACATCCCAGCAGTTTATAGATTTTTATTCTTTTATGGGTTACTCAAACCTGAATCTGAAGATTGAGGAGTTCAATAATCCAATCTCGGTGTATTTTGAGCCAGGGTGGTTGGTGAGCCCAGCGTGGCTCCTGAAGATGCTCCTTTATTTTGTGTATTCCCTTCCCTTGGCCCCCTCCCTTCCAGGGGCTGTTCCCTCCTCCTTCTTCTCCTTCTTCTCCTTCTTCTCCTTCTTCTCCTCCTTCTCCTTCTCCTTCTCCTTCTCCTTCTCCTTCTCCTTCTCCTTCTCCTTCTCCTTCTCCTTCTCCTTCTCCTTCTCCTTCTCCTTCCCCTTCCCCTTCCCCTTCCCCTTCTCCTTCTCCTTCTCCTTCTCCTTCTCCTTCTCCTTCTCCTTCTCCTTCTCCTTCTCCTTCTCCTTCTCCTTCTCCTTCTCCTTCTCCTTCTGCTCCTCCTTCTCCTTCTCCTTCTCCTTCTCCTTCTCCTTCTCCTTCTCCTTCTCCTTCTCCTCCTCTTTCTCCTTTTCCTCCTCTTCTCGCACCTCCTTCTAGTTCCACCTTCAGTTTTATCCCAGGAGCCGCCTCCTTTGGTCTTGAGCCTGGAGGTTTTCTTTTCATTCCTCAATCCTCCTCTGCCCAATCAGTACGGTTTGTGTTCTTTTTGGTTTATTTTTTGCTCACACACAGTATCCCTGCTTGCCTGCATCCCAGTATTCCACAGGTTTGCTCTCTGCCCCTTAAGTAGCTAGGGATAAAAATAGGGATCATTTCCCATTTCCTAGGTGACTCGGTGAAGTTCATTGTTGCAGTAATTGCTTGATTATTGCCTTGGCACACTCAGCCAGGAGTCTAGGAGCAACCTGGAGCTTCCTGGGTGGGAAGGAGCCCCAGAGCTCCCTGGCAGGAATACATACCCCAGGAGGGATGGTTGGGATTGGAATCTTGGGATGCTTGGGGTTGGGAGGGATGTTTCGGTTTCCCTTCCACTGTCCCAAGGCTGCTCCAGCCACAGCTTCTCTGGGAATCCCATCCCAGCCAGGAATTCCTTCCCAACATCCCATCTCTCCAGTGGGAATCCATCCCCTGTGTCCTGTCTGTCCCAAGTCCCTCCATCCCCTACCCAGAGTCCCTCTCCAAGGGGTTTTAATCTTGGAAATGCCTCTGGAAATCCAGGATATTTTCCCATTTCTAGCCAAGCCTCACTTGTGTTTTCCCAGTTTTCCCAGTGGGTTGGGAGCTGGCAGGGAACAGCTCAGCCAGGCAGGGCTGCTCTCCCTGCACCATTCCCATTGGATACAGCTCCAGCTTTTCCCTGGTTTTTTTTGGTTGGAAACCAAGTTAAACCCAGCCCAGCGTAAGGCAGAGTGGCTCTGGCCCCCAGATGCTGAGCATGAATCACTCTGCCTGTCTTTATTCCTCAGCTGGGGTTAACTCCTGGGCTCTGGAAAAACAAAATCGGGATTTTTATTGGCTCCTTGTTGGTCTGGAGCCACGGATGGATGGATGGATGGATGGAGGGATGGATGGATGGATGGAGGAATGGAGGGATGGAGTGGGATGAGCCTGGATCCCAGGGAGATAAACACGGCTCTGGGTGCTTTGGAGCGGGGTTTTTCCTCTCCAAGATTCCCAACAGATCAGAATTCCCACAAATGGGGGATATCTTGGCCCAGCACTCCCAGCAAGGCTCTTCCCTGCTTGGATTCTGAGGAGGAATCTCCATAAATTTCTTTGACAGCTGCAGAGCAGCAATAATCATCTTCTTAATTTGGGGGATGGATTGGAAGAGCTTAGGAGATCTGAAATCCTGGATGCTTCCAGGCTCAGCTTTCCCATTTTCCTGGTGATTTTGGGGCTCTCCTGGTCTTTAAAGCCGGGCTTTGCTAAACCTGGGCTGATGCAGGGATAGATGCATAAATACAAGAATCTATAATTAACAATTGATTGTTTAATACTTTTATTGTGGCAGTTTTTGGAGTACCAACAGATGAGGATAATTAATCCAATTGATTAATTAATGGGTGTCCTTAGAAAAATAATCCCAGGAAACGTTTTTTTAAAGCAGCCTGGAACCCAGCAAAACACACGGAACTCATTTTAGTTCTTCAATTCATTTCAGCTTCAATTTGATTTTAATTAAACTCCCACGACATCACCCCCCAAATTAAACCTTATCAGGGCAAAATGCCCCACGCTGGGAGCTGTTTATTGACTCTGCACTGGAATAAATCCTAACAAACCGTAATAAATCACAAGTTTTGGCATTGTTGTGCAGACCCAGCTGCAGAGCAGGGAACTGGCACCACAGCTTCGGTTTTGGGAGCAGTTTTTGGGGAGGAGGGGGCACAAAAGGGGTTAAAGGCAAAATAAGAGAAATTCAGGGGGGAGAAAAAGCAGTGAGAAAGAACAACTCCATGATTCTGGAGTTATATTTTATGTTTCCTGAGGCTCGGTGTGGTTTGTGGAAGTGGAGCTGCTGGAGACGCTTCCCCTGAACGCTGATCCCTGTGGAAGGCGTCAATCAGGAAAATGGAACTTGGGAAGCAAATTAATTTAATTGCCGTTCAGATTTTCGGGATAATCACAATAATTCCGCTCAGCTGGAGCCCGTGGGTGGCAGCTCCTGGCAGGGAGCAGCTTGGGGTACCCCGAGAGCACCTGAGTTCAGAGAGTTCCTGCACTCCGGCGTGGATTTTGCTGCGTTTCAGCCACTTTAGGACGAAAATCGCCCCTAATTGGGGTTTATTCCTCATCTGCCACCTGCTCGTGGAGCCTTCCCTGTTTCCCTGAGTTTTAGTTGTTGCAGTAATCCATGATTGTTTATGGCACAGTCAGCCAGGGAGTCTGAGAGCAGCCTGGAGCTTCCCTGGGTGGGAAGGAGCCACCAGAGCTCCTGGCAGGAATGGCCTTGTCCTTGGCCTTGTCCTTGGCCTTGGCCTTGGCCTTGGCCTTCTCTTCCTCCTTCTTCTTCTCCTCCTTTTCTCCTTTTCTCCTCCTTCTCCTTCTCCTTCTCCTTCTCCTTCTCCTTCTCCTTCTCCCTTTTCTCCTCCTTCTCCTTCTCCTTCTCCTTCTCCTTCTCCTTCTCCTTCTCCTTCTCCTTCTCCTTCTCCTTCTCCTTCTCCTTCTCCTTTTCTCCTTCTCCTTTTCTCCTTCTCCTTCTCCTCCTTATCTCCTCCTCCTCCTCCTCCTCCTCCTCTTCTCCTTTTCTCCTTCTGATTCCACCTTCAGTTTTTTATCTTGGAGCTGCCTCCTTTGGTGTATCCCGAGCTTGGAGAGTTTCTTTTCCATTCCTCAATCCTCCTCTGCCCAATCCAATGCAGTTTGTGTTATTTTGGTTTATTTTTTTGCTCTCAGGCAGTATCCTCTCCAGGGCTCCAGGGGGATCCTGGCTGCCTCCCAGCCCTTTCGGGGCCTGGAGCTGAGCTGATGGGGAGGTTTTGGTGCCCTGAACCCGGGAGCTGCTCCCAAAAGTGCTTTTGGATGGGTTTAATTCCAATGTGGGCAAGGAAAGCACCCTGAGAGGGAGTTAAAAACAGCTCAGGGAGACAAAGGAGCTTTTCCAGCCTCAGACTGCCTGGCTCTGGCTTTTTGGGGAATGCCAGGGCTCTTTTCTCTCCCTGTGCCACCTTTTGAGCTCTGGGATTTCTGTGCAAACCCAGCTCCCAGACAGGGAGTGCTTTGGGGATTTTTGGGGGTGCTGTTTTCCCAAAAAAAAGCCCCATTGTGCTGAGCTTGGAGGGGAAATCTCTGTGCTGGTGTTGCTTAATTAAGGAAAATCAGGAATCTGGGAAGGTTTCACCTTCCTGATCTTCTGGAAGTTTGATACTCCAGGGCACAGGAGCACCCTCTGCACATTCGCTGCCTGCCCAGGGCACAGAAAACTCCCTGTGAGGGTTTATTTTCCTGGGAAATACTGGATGTGAACATACCTGGAAAACTCCTGGCCCTGGGGAGGCTGGAATTGTGTTTAATTATGATATTTTAAAAAGAAAATTACGTCGTTCTCTTTGCCATTGTTACAGAGTCATTTTATTCTCTGCTTCAAACTGAAGCTGAGCAGGTTTAGATGGGATTTTGGGAGATGGGGAATGAGGAATTCCTGGCTGGGCTGGAATTCCCAGATTTGCTGTGGCTGCCCCTGGATCCCTGGCAGTGCCCAAGGCCAGGCTGGAGCAGCCTGGGACAGGGGAAGTGTCCCTCCCCATGGATCCCTGGCAGTGTCCCACAATATTCAGTTCCTTACTTTGCTCTGTGCCGATTGTTCATTTGGATTCTGGAACTCGGGAGAGGACCCGGAGCAGGTTTGTGTGTTTGGGTTTTGGTCAGGGACACAGGGAGGGGATTGAAACTGCCACAGGGCAGGGATGGATGGGAGATTGGGAATGAGGAATTCCTGGCTGGGCTGGAATTCCCAGGTTTGCTGTGGCTGCCCCTGGATCCCTGGCAGTGCCCAAGGCCAGGCTGGAGCAGCCTGGGATGGTGGGAGGTGTCCCTGCCCATGGCAGAAAGTTGGAATTAGATCCTTGAAGGTCTCTTCCATCCCAAACCATTCCATGATTCCTTGATTCCATTGGGTGATGGATTTCTGGGACACACTTCTGTCACCCTGCAGTGAGGTGATTTTGCAGCATGGACTCAAGGCTGTTCCCTGGCCAGGGCCGGATTGCAGGGATGGAAATGAGCCTGGAATTCCTCCTTCCAGCTTTGCCACTGTCCCCCTCGGATCCCTGAATTCCCTGAATTCCCACATGGAGTGAGCTGAGCGTGCCACAGGGATTGAGGGGATTGGGGTGCACTGGGCAGGGCCAGGAGCTGTGGGATCAGGAGCAGTGGGATCAGGAGCTGTGGGATCAGGAGCAGTGGGATCAGCAGCAGTGGGATCAGGAGCACTGGGATCAGGAGCAGTGGGATCAGGAGCTGTGGGATCAGGAGCTGTGGGATCAGGAGCTGTGGGATCAGCAGCAGTAGGATCAGGAGCTGTGGGATCAGGAGCAGTGGGATCAGGAGCAGTGGGATCAGGAGCTGTGGGATCAGCAGCAGTAGGATCAGGAGCTGTGGGATCAGGAGCTGTGGGATCAGGAGCTGTGGGATCAGGAGCTGTGGGATCAGCAGCACTGGGATCAGGAGCAGTGGGATCAGGAGCTGTGGGATCAGGAGCAGTGGGATCAGCAGCAGTGGGATCAGGAGCAGTGGGATCAGGAGCAGTGGGATCGGGGCTTCTGGCATAGGATGGGGAGCTGTGGGATGAGGCTGTGGGATCAGGAGCACTGGGATCAGGAGCTGTAGGATCCAGGAGCAGTGGGATCAGGGCACTAGGATCCAGGAGCTGTGGGATCCAGCACTGGGATCAGGAGCAGTGGGATCCAGGAGCACTTTAGGATCCAGGAGCCAGTGGGATCAGCGGCAGTGGGATCAGCAGCAGTGGGATCAAGGGCAGTGGGATCAGCAGCAGTGGGATCAGGAGCAGTGGGATCAGGGAGCAGGTGGGATCAGGAGCTGTGGGATCCCGGGAGCTGTGGGATCAGGGTGTGGGATCCGGGAGCTGTGGGATCAGGAGCACTGGGATCAGGAGCACTGGGATCAGGAGCTGTGGGATCAGCAGCACTGGGATCAGGAGCAGTGGGATCAGGAGCACTGGGATCAGGAGCAGTGGGATCAGCGGCAGTGGGATCAGCAGCAGTGGGATCAGGAGCAGTGGGATCAGCAGCAGTGGGATCAGGAGCAGTGGGATCAGGAGCAGTGGGATCAGGAGCTGTGGGATCGGGAGCTGTGGGATCGGGAGCTGTGGGATCGGGAGCTGTGGGATCAGGAGCACTGGGATCAGGAGCTGTGGGATCAGGAGCAGTGGGATCAGGAGCACTGGGATCAGGAGCTGTGGGATCAGCAGCACTGGGATCAGGAGCAGTGGGATCAGGAGCACTGGGATCAGGAGCAGTGGGATCAGCGGCAGTGGGATCAGCAGCAGTGGGATCAGGAGCAGTGGGATCAGGAGCACTGGGATCAGGAGCAGTGGGATCAGGAGCTGTGGGATCAGGAGCTGTGGGATCAGCAGCACTGGGATCAGGAGCTGTGGGATCAGGAGCTGTGGGATCAGCAGCAGTGGGATCAGGAGCAGTGGGATCAGCAGCAGTGGGATCAGGAGCTGTGGGATCAGGAGCTGTGGGATCAGCAGCAGTGGGATCAGCAGTACTGGGATCAGCAGCAGTGGGATCAGCAGCAGTGGGATCAGGAGCAGTGGGATCAGGAGCAGTGGGATCAGCGGCAGTGGGATCAGGAGCTGTGAGATCAGGAGCTGTGGGATCAGGAGCTGTGAGATCAGGAGCTGTGGGATCAGGAGCAGTGGGATCAGCAGCAGTGGGATCAGCAGCAGTGGGATCAGGAGCTGTGGGATCAGGAGCTGTGGGATCAGGGGCAGTGGGATCAGGAGCTGTGAGATCAGGAGCTGTGGGATCAGGAGCTGTGGGATCAGCAGCAGTGGGATCAGCAGCACGGGGATCAGGAGCAGTGGGATCGGGAGCTGTGGGATCGGGAGCTGTGGGATCAGGAGCTGTGGGATCGGGAGCTGTGGGATCAGCAGCAGTGGGATCAGCAGCAGTGGGATCAGGAGCAGTGGGATCGGGAGCTGTGGGATCGGGAGCTGTGGGATCAGGAGCTGTGGGATCAGCAGCTGTGGGATCGGGAGCTGTGGGATCAGGAGCAGTGGGATCAGCAGCAGTGGGATCAGGAGCTGTGGGATCAGGAGCTGTGGGATCAGCAGCACTGGGATCAGCAGCACGGGGATCAGGAGCTGTGAAGGGTAAGCTCAGAAGGAATGACTCCTGAGCTGAGTGGGTGACTCCTCCCACTGCCGGGATGGCTGGGCCAAACATCCAAAAAACCCCAAAAAGTCCTTTTTGACTCCTAAAACCGATGAAGTGCTGCTTTGCTCTGAGTTCTGCAGGAGGGGAGCTGTGACCTCCTTCCTCTGTGCCACCAAAAGCTGTGGGAGCTGCTGGGCTCTGTCCTGGCCTGACCTGTCCCCGGTGGATGCCGTGGCCCTTTGGGCTCCTGGCACGTGCAGGCCCTGCTGGCAGGGCTGGCCTTGGTGCCATCTGCTGTGCCATTCCTGACACGAATGTGCCAGCCCGAGGGGTGGCATCACGCTGGGAGTGCCCCCGGAGCTGGCACAGGGACCTCAGAGCCACCAGCACTGCCCTGGGACCTCAGAGCCACCCCAGCACTGTCCCCAGAGCTGGCACAGGGACCTCAGAGCCACCCAGCACTGCCCTGGGACCTCAGAGCCACTCCAGCACTGTCCCCAGAGCTGGCACAGGGACCTTAGAGCCACCCAGCACTGCCCTTGGAGCTGGCACAGGGACCTCAGAGCCACCAGCACTGCCCTGGGACCTCAGAGCCACCAGCACAGGGACCTCAGAGCCACCAGCACTGCCCTGGGGTCAGCACAGGGACCTCAGAGCCACCCAGCACTGCCCTCTGAGCACCTCCCAGCCTTGGGATGGGGAAATTTGGGAAATGCAGCAGCATTTCTGCCCTGGGGCATGTGTTACAGCACAGGGACCTCAGAGCCACCCCAGCACTGCCCTCCAAGCCTTGGGATGAGGAAATCTGGGATTCTGGAGGAAGCAGCAGCAGTCCTGCCCTGGGGGATGTGTTACAGCCATGGAATCACGGAATGGTTCGGGTTGGAAAAGCCCTCCGAGACTGAGCCCTCCCTTCCCCATATCCACACTTCTAAATCCCTCCAGGGACGGGAATTCCACCCTTTCCCTGTGCCAGCAGCTCAATGTCAGGGTGGGTGCAGCATCTCCATCCCTTCAGTGGCATGGAGGTGGGAATTTCACCCTTCAGGGCAGTGCTGGTGGTGGTGGGGTGGCCCCAGGGCAGCCCAAAGTTCCACTCCTTGGAAAGGGATCCCAGGAATGCCATGGGAGATGTCTCCTTCCCTTCCCTGCAGGTCATTTCTAGGTTCCCATACCAAAGCTCCCTGTTGAAGCCTCGTTGAGTTTAATGAAGTGACTCTGCCAAGCCTGGAAATGAAATAAAAACCCTCTGGAGTCAGGAACCTGCACACGAGCAGGGGGGTGATTGAAATGCTTCCTCCCAAACTGCCTGGGATTCTGAGCCATTCCCCAGATGGGCTTCCTGAGGAGAGGAAGTCAGAGTGGAAAATTAAAGATCGAGGCCAAAAAAAGAAGCATTAAAATAAATAATCAAAAAAAGAAGATAATGGTAGCAGCAGGATAAGGCTTCTCCTGAACCACTTTTCCAGCACGACCCTGCCGGTGCTTCCAAGTCAGAGCACATGTCTGAACAGATCATTTTTGCATTTTTTTGTGCTGGGATGACTGTAAATACCTGCCTGCATTCAAGGAAGGCGTTCCAGGGGCGCTTCTTCCTTCTGTGAAATTACAGCTTCAGCTCTGGGCTTGCCCTGGCAGATCCCTGCCCCCAGAGCTGGGGGTGATGCTGGGGCAGGCTGGAAATCTCTGGGTGTCTCATTTGGGAATTAATCTCGTGCTGCCCTGACCTCAGTTACACCTGAGAATTTTTTAAGAAGTTAAAATGTTAAAATGATGGAATTACAGAATGGTTTGGATTGGAAAGGAAATTAAAGGTGATGTTGTTCCAACCCCCCGCCGTGGCAGGGACATTTTCCACTATCCCAGGTTGCTCCAAGCCCCATCCAACCTGGAAACTTCAGGGATTCAGGGGCAGCCACAGCTTCTCTGAGCACCAAATCTCAGCTGTGAAGATAAAACCAGCTGAATCTTCCCCGGTTCCCCTCAAACCCAGAGAATCCTGCAAGGTACAGATCCATCTTTATGAAAGACGTGGGAATTTGGGGCTGAGGAGTAAATGGAGTGCAAAATTGCTGCAGTGGAGGTAGGTGTAGTCCTTGCAGAAAATAATGGATTTTGTGGAGCCCAGTAATAGGCAGGAATGTTAATTCCTGGATGTTTGTCATGGGCAGGGGATATTATCTGGGATAATTACGTGGATTTGCACATCCAAACACGCCAGCAAAGAGCAGGAATAACGTGAGCCCAAACAAACTGAGCCGGGCAGGCTCTGATTTAACATCCAGGTTTAAACTCTGCTTAATGGGCAGCTGGGCTCGGGTTTAGGCTCCTCCAAAGAGATCCCTGGTTCTGGGGTTGTTCAGGCAGTGGGAAATGAATCAGAGCTGGGGGTGGTTTTGTGAAGAGGCTGAAGCACGAGCTGCTGTAAAGAAGTTGTAAAGATCTCTGAGTGACTCGAAGAAATTGAAACCACTTTGAGTTTCAGGAGCTTGAAAGGAGTTCTGTGAATAGTTCTGTTTCTCCCAAGGGTTTTTCCTGGCTGGGATTTTGGGTGTCCTTGGGGATGCTTTGATGTGGCTGCAGGGACACGAGCGCTCGCTCGTGCTTTTGGAGCATCTGGAGTGAGAGGAGGAAGGGGAGCCTGGAATTCCTCACGTCCAGGGCAGACGCGTGGGCAGCTGGGTTGGATTTCCCTCTGGACATCTGGAAAAGCCCTTTCTGAATGAGTTTCTGGTGGGGCTGGCCCTGCTCTGGGGGCTCCTGGGGGTGGGAGTTTGATGGATAAACTCTTGGTACAAAACCAGTCGGGAGATTGGCAGCAGCAGGGTGGGAAAATGAACGTGAAAGAAAATCCCAAATCCTTCAGGTCTGGAGGAAAATCCCCCCTCTGTGGGATCAGGGAAGAGAGGGATTGGATCTCCTTGGCTTTGTGATGCAATGGAAGGATCCAGTGGAAGGCCTTGGGATGAGCAGAAGGCGTGCACCAGCCTCAGCATTTCCTCCTTTTCCTTTTCCTTTTCCTTTTCCTTTTCCTTTTCCTTTTCCTTTTCCTTTTCCTTTTCCTTTTCCTTTTCCTTTTCCTTTTCCTTTTCCTTTTCCTTTTCCTTTTCCGTTCCGTTCCTGGGTTATCGGAGGCACCTGGATTTCCAGGGAGGATTTTTAGGGATGCTCATCCTCTGTCCCCTGTGAGAGCAGCAAGGTGGGAGCACCTCCTCTGCCACCCTGCCACCTCCTGTGCCACCCTCCTGTCACCTCCTGTGCCACCCTGCCACCTCCTGTGCCACCCTGCCACCTCCTGTGCCACCCTCCTGCCACCTGTGCCACCCTCCTGTCACCTCCTGTGCCACCCTGCCACCTCCTGTGCCACCCTGCCACCTCCTGTGCCACCCTCCTGCCACCTCCTGTGCCACCCTCCTGCCTCCTCCTGTGCCACCCTCCTGTCAGCTCCTCCTGGAGCTCAGTGGGTGACAGAGGCAGTGGCCAGTACGCTGCAGAGCTCAGCACCATCGCTGTCACTTTTGGGATCCTCTCTGTCCCAGTTACCTGCGCACAGGAGGCATTTCGGGATTTTGGGATTTCGATGGCTGGGAAGCGGCGCTGTGGGAGGGATTTCAGCTGAACAGAGTCCGGTTTTGGTGGAATTCCCTCGCTGTTCAGAGGCTGCTGCAGTGAGGAGTCCCTCACATTGTCTGGAATGGTGATTAGTGAGTGCGTTAATCACCTCATTAAACTGCCCAGTGCTCCCAGCTCCAGCTAAACTGGGCTCCCAAGGGCTGCTCCAGGGAATGCGGGGTGGCTTTGCCACGTCCTCCGGTAACTGTGGGACAAAATCGTTAATTAGCCCTTAATTAGGGGACCTCCATTGCCGCTGGCAGCAGTGATGGTGCCTGTGCAGTGATGGTGCCTGTCCAGCCCTTCCTCGTCCACCTCACAGCGATGTGGCTGCGGGGTTCGGCTTCCCCTGGTCCGAGGGCAGGGCAAAGGGGCATCCAAAGGTTTTTCCCATGGGAATAATAAGTTTTCCGTGGCTCATCCATGGTCCTGGACCCCTCTGGATGTGGCAGACACAGCCGTGGCTCTGCGGGTGACGTGAGGAAACCGGAGAAAACGCGGCCAAGGGAAAAGACCCAACGCGAATTGGGTCCTTCCTAGAGGTCAACCCAGAGCTGCAGCAGCTCCAGAGGCTTGGGAAGAGCTTCCCGTGGAGGGCAGGAAGGATTTTGTGAGGGATGAACCTGAAGGGTTCGGGGATTTGAGGCACCGCGGCCTTGGCGCGCGAGGCGTCGCAGCGGCGGGAGCGCGCCTGGATTTTCTCGTTGTTTTAGAGCTTAGGGTAAGTGCTGCTTAAATGAAAAGGCTTTATTTTCTTACACCCACGAGCGTGTTTACTTCCTTGTACCTTCTGGAAGTTGAAAGGGCTCTTTCATTAAGGGAAAATTCCCCTCCAGACGGGCGCTTTTGTTGTGGTTGTGCGGGCGCTGAGGGCCCGCTGGTGTCTGTCTGTGTTTCTGAGGGGAGCTCGTTCCAAAGAAGGGTTTCCAGCAAAAACTTGGGGTATCCTGGTGTCCATGGGCTCCTTTCTGTCCCTTTTGCCTCCTTTCTGTCCCTTTTGGCTCCTTTCTGTCCCTCTGGGCTCCTTTCTGTCCCTTTTTGCTCCTTTCTGTCCCTTTTGCCTCCTTTCTGTCCCTCTGGGCTCCTTTCTGTCCCTTTTTTCTCCTTTCTGTCCCTTTTGCCTCCTTTCTGTCCCTTTGGGCTCCTTTCTGTCCCTTTTGCCTCCTTTCTGTCCCTCTGGGTTCCTTTCTGTCCCTCTGGGCTCCTTTCTGTCCCTTTTTGCTCCTTTCTGTCCTTGCACTGGGTTTCCAGGAGGGATTTGGGACATGGGGACAGCGTTTTGTGTCCAACCCTTCCTGGTGGGAATCTGTGCTGGCTCCATCCTGAAAATGCCTCATTGCCACCTGGCTGTCACCTCTGGGATGTCACCAGCACCTGTCTCCCCACTCCTGTTGAGGTGTCTGTGTTGTTTTTATCCATCCTTTCCCTCCTAAATGCCTGAGGGTGCCCTTGACCACAGGGTGGGAGCTGGGACATGTGTGCCATGTCACCCTCGTGGTTTGTTGGAGCTCCTGGCTCTCCCTCGTCTCCTGGGGATCTCCTCCTGTGGATTCCCATCCTGGAGGAGTTCCAGAGGTGTGTGCATGTGGCATTTGGGGACACTTGGGGTTCGTGGTGGGCACGGTTAATGCTTGGTCCCCATGATCTCAGAGGTGCTTTCCAGCTCCAGTGATGCTCTGATTCTCCGCCTCATCTCCTTGGCAAGGCTTTGGTCCATTCCCATCCGGCTGGTTTTTGGCAAATGGGAAAATTGTGATTTTATTCATACAGATGAAACCCCTCAGAAGTACCAGCTCCATTCCCTAGAGTGTTTGCTTTTTATATTGTTTCAGAGAAATTAAAATAAATTCCAGTGAGTTTGGAGGGCTGGCAGTGAAAAAACCTCTGTCTGTAAGTTTTGTTCCTGGAATTTGTCATCCTAAAACACAACAAAAAAAAATCAAAGGCACAGATCATTTATCTGTGCTCGTGCTGCAAATAAACTCTGTAGGAAAACAAGGGAGAAAGCAGGTCGGTGTTGATATTACTGTGGAGACAGTTTTGTCATTGTGGGCGTGGGTGTGTCTGTTTTTGTTATGAACAAGTTTCCTATTTTAGGGATTATGTCAGCAAATAAAGGGAAGTGGCATTGTCTGAGATCGGGAAAGGCCAAGGGCCCAAACCTGGCTGCCATCCTGCCCGGGATGCTCAGGAGGGTTTGGGGAGCTTTGCCGTGGAATAATCCGGGCTGGGATGGGATTAGGAGCCGTGCCCAGCATCCCTGTCAGAGCAGGCAGGGAATTGGAGCTCCAGCACGCCGTGTCCTTGTGCTGCCTGTCCTGGGGATGTGTGCAAGGGTGGCAGTCCTGGAGTTTGTTGTGTTTTGGGAGATGGGAGGCTCGGGGATTGGGAATGGGGATGTCCTTGCTCTCCCAGCTCCAAGGCTGGAGTCAGACCCTGAGCTGTCACTGAGCAGGAGAAGAGAGAGCACTGCCCTGCTGCTGGCTTTGCTGGTGTTTCACAATCAGTGCAAGCAGGAGGGCTTTTCTAAAACCCTTTTTGTATTTCCCCCCTTTGGCCCAGCTCCAGGTGCAGCTTTTGGGGCTTGGTGATGCTGCTGCTCCCGGAGTTGTGAGTGGGGCTTTGTTCTGCTGCAGAGGCTGAAAAGCTTTACTGCAAACGAGCCAGCAAACACATTTCCTTTTAAATATTAAAAATAGACGGGATGTGATTCCAACGGACAGAAACGTTTTTTTCCCCCTGTTTTCTTTACGTTCCTGTCTCCTTTTTCCTTTTCACTGCTGGATTCCCTCTCCCGGAGCGCAGGAGCATCTGCCAGCACAGCTTCCCTCGGTCCCTGAGCTGGTTTTACCTGCAGGAGCCCCTGGCACAGCGCGGTGTCCCTGTGGCTGCTGCGCGGTGCCAGCCGTGCCCGCAGTCACTGTGTCACTGGGTCAGTGGCACATCCATATCCTCTCCTGGCACCGGCGCCAGGCTGCGGAGTTTTAAGATGGTTTTGGACGAGCTGCCTGGCACCGTGCCGTGTTTTTTCCAGGCTCAGCTCGGGAAGCTCGCTCCGAGCACTGAGAGCTTCCTGCAGGGCGTGTGCAAGGAGCAGGCTGGCGTTGGTGGCACGGGGATTGTCCCCGGTTCACCTGCGCTCCTGAGGGGCAGCACAGGGGCAGTGCCAGCCTGTGACAGGGACAGGAGCAGGGAGCAGCTGGAGCTGTGCCAGAGGGGGTTTAGGTTGGAGGTCAGGGAAGTGCTCTTACCGCAGTGCTGGGCACTGCCCAGGCTCCCCAGGGAATGGTCACATTCCCAAAGCTGCCAGAGCTCCAGGAGCGTTTGGACAATGCCCTCTGGCACTGGGTGGGTTGTTGGGGTGTCCGTGCAGGGTCAGCAGCTGGATCCATGATCCCGTGGGTCCCTTCCCACTCTGGATATTCCAGGATCCCACTCTGCCGATGCAGGACGGGCACACGCGGGGATCCCGGGGCAGCCGAGCGCGCTGGGGGTGACAGGGAGGGCAGAGCCAGAGGCTGCTCAGCTCTGAACATCCAAGGAGGTCAAGGCAGCGTGCTGGAAGAATGGACTAGACATTAATGCTGCTGCCGCTGAATGCAGCTCAGAGTACCTGGGGAGAAAATTCCAGCCGAGCACTCCCGCCTTTGTTCGGCTCCGGCTCGGGTTTTAGGGATTTCGAGATGGGAAACGCTGCCTGGGAAATGCCGGGACCTCGAGGGTATAGCACACATCAAGGTTTTCCATGTGAGCTGCACGTCTCTCTCTTCCTTGCTCTTAAACCGCTGGCGATGCACTTTCCTACGGCTTTTAAGCCTTTGGGATAAAACGGGAAACAGTCGGAGGTCAAGTGAGAAAAGGAAGAGTTTTGCTGCAGGAGTGAGGAGTGAGGGATGTAGGTCACACAGCACAGGACTTTAAAGGCTCTTTGCTACAGCTGACTCGGAGGCTTTTTGAAGTGCACATCTGGTGAGCAGATTGAAGGTACAAACCCCGGCGTTTGCCTTCGCTCGCTTCCCAAACATCTGACCCGGACACCTCCCCTCGGGGAAGAGGGTCGGGATCGTGCCGGGCTCCTCTTCCTGCACGCTGCACGGGAGGCTGTGCAGGCTCCAGAAAAGCAGGAGGCACATCAAGGCTTCCTATTTTCGCATTCCCAACCACCTGCTGCTCGGAGTGTGCACGTCCAGCCCCGGATGAGGGACCAGGGAGCATCCGGGAGCATCCTCAGGGATGTGGGATGGTGTGGAGTTACCTCCCCATGACCCAGCCCCACGGGACAGACACAGCCACGGGGGTTTGGGTGAAGTTTTTGGGAGGAGAGGAGTTCTAGGACATCAGGAATGTGGGTTATTCTGGGTCCTTCCCTGGCTCTGGTGTTTGATGTCCCTGGAGCTGCTCCAGGCTTGCGTCAGAGGCAGCCCCAGCGCTCCTTTGCTCCGGCAGAAATCTGGAAGAGCTCTGCCGAAGGAGCAGAGCAGCAGAAAAATATTTATAGACAGGAAGGGGATCTGGTGTCCCCCCACCCTTTGGCAGGATAACTCTCAGTTTCCTGAAGATACACGCTTGGCAGCGGCGGGCCCTCATTCATCCCAGCGAGCTCCTCGGCGTCCTTGGGATGGAAAATGTCATGGATTGGTCATGTCATTGAATTTCTTCCATTGGGATATGTGTGAGGAATGAAGTCAGCTGAGGGGATCACAAAAGCAGCATTGATGCCGTGGTCCCTGTGCACATTTCCATGGGAGGGATGAAATGCCAGCGAGTTGGCAGCGCTGGCCGCTCCTCCGGCCGCATCTGCCTGTGCCCAGCTCCTGGGGTGACCCAGGGACACCCCAGGGACACCCCAAGGATTGGGAGGTGCAGCTGGCTGTGCTCCTGTGCAGGGAGAGCTCTGTGGAAGCTCCATCCCGGCATCCCCGCTGTGGGAAATAAGGATCAGTAAAAGCCCCTTGCTGGTTTATTGGGTTTTGGGAGTTGTCACGTTCCTCCTGTAAACTGGAGCTGTAGGCTCATGTTTTACTCTGCACTCAAGACAGGACAGGCTGTGACTTGATGGTGGCTCTGTCACCACTTGTAACGTCTGAGGAGGAACCCTGTGTCATTTCCTCACTTTTAATAGGAATATTATTCCCCCGGGAGCAATGGCAGTAATCACTCCTTTCAGAGCAGGTGAGAACTGAAGTGACTTCATGGGGAACGAGAGCAGTGAGAATGCTGGTTTATGTGTGACAAGGATCTGGTTTGCAAAGGGGGACGCTGTTTCACCCTTCATGCCTGGGAATTCCTGTCGGGATGGAGCCCGAGGGGCTGGGTGTGGTGTCCTCCATCAGCTGAGATCTGTGTGGTGCCAGAGGGAATTTTATCTCCCTGCTTCCAGGGCTCCTCCTCTAGCTTGTCTCCACCCGGTGAGTGCCAGCCCTGCTCCATGGGATGGCAGGAATGTTTCCAGACCCTTGAGTGGGTGATGCTTTGGAGCAGGGATTTGAGGCACAAACACCCCAGGAGGAGGAAGGGGCAGAGGAGAAAAGTGGGGCACAAAGTTGGGATTTGGGTGTGAGGCTTGGGGGAGCCCCATCCTGCACCTTCCACGGGGGACAGCACCTGCTGGGAATTGCAAACCAGTTCCTGTGGGCACCCCAATCCCGTGGGGCTAATCCCAAAAAGGATTAAGGGGACAAGTGTGGGTTGGTGGTAGGAAAAGCTGTGGGTCAGGAAGGGATCAGTGGAAAACTCAAAGGAAGGGATTTGCTTTCCTGACTCAAAGGAGAGGCAACTAGAGTTGTGAAAGCCTGGGATGCTGAGGGATGGGACAGCTTGGGATGAGGCAGGGATATCTATCCATTTATTTATGTTTGTGGTGCTTGGCTTTAAGCTGTGTTTTTGTATAAATAATGGGCTTCATATGAAGGCAGAACCCACGGGATCACCACAGGCTCCTCCGTGCCCACTTGCCACTCAGCTGGATTATTTTCTGGAGCCACTGCCAAGTGGAACTGGGGCTGGGATGGAGGAATCTGAAGATGGGAATGGGCTGTGGAGGTGCAAATAGATCCCCACTGCATTTGCTGAGGCAGAATCTAGTTTCCCCTTCTGGGATGGATGGTGATTTGTTGGGAATTCATGCAGCTGCATCCATCCCAGTGCATCATTCCCTGATAAATCCAGGAGTGATGGTCGGTCCCCCTCAGGATGTTTATTTGGTGTGGCACTGTCACAGTTAATTGATGGCTGGTTCAGCTCCAGCTCCTGCACTGATCCAGGTTGTTATTCCTGGTGTTGGGAGCCACCTGGGTGTGAGGCAGAAGCAGGAGAAGCTCCTGTTCCCGAGGATGGGGATCCAGAGGGACGTGATGGAGTGGGGACGGGGTGATGGGAAAGGCTGTGCCGTGGAGAACACCCAGCTGGGAGTGTTGCAAGAGCAGCCTTGGAGAGGGAAAGTGATTCCAGCTCTGGGCTGCGGCCAGGGCATGTGGTCAGTGCTGGACACCAGGGCTGCAGCTCCCCCAGACAGGGGCAGAGCTCCCCTCAGAGCCAGGGGATGTGGTCAGTGCTGGACACTGGGGCTGAGCTCCCCCAGACCGGGGCAGAGCTCCCCTCAGAGCCAGGGGATGTGGTCAGTGCTGGACACCGGGGCTGAGCTCCCCTCAGAGCCAGGGGATGTGGTCAGTGCTGGACACTGGGGCTGCAGCTCCTTCAGACAAGGGCAGGCAGCTCCCCTCAGAGCCAGGGGATGTGGTCAGTGCTGGACACCGGGGCTGAGCTCCCCCAGACAGGGGCAGAGCTCCCCTCAGAGCCAGGGGATGTGGTCAGTGCTGGACACTGGGGCTGAGCTCCTCTCAGAGCCAGGGCATGTGGTCAGTGCTGGACACTGGGGCTCCAGCTCCCCCAGACCGGGGCAGAGCTCCCCTCAGAGCCAGGGCATGTGGTCAGTGCTGGACACCGGGGCTGAGCTCCCCCAGACAGGGGCAGAGCTCCCCTCAGAGCCAGGGGATGTGGTCAGTGCTGGACACTGGGGCTGAGCTCCCCTCAGAGCCAGGGCATGTGGTCAGTGCTGGACACTGGGGCTCCCCTCAGAGCCAGGGCATGTGGTCAGTGCTGGGCACTGGGGCTGAGACCGGGGCAGAGCTCCCCTCAGAGCTACCCCTGACACATCCTGGGCTGTGGATTCCTGCTTGGGGGTTGTTTCTCCTCTTGGGAGTTCCATTCCAGAGGGATTTCTGTGCCTGGGAAAGCGTTGGTGCAGGACTAACCAGTCTCCCCAGTCTCTCCCCCAGCCCTGCTTTTCCCTGCACAGCTTTTCTTGGGCAGAGATTTCCCTCTGTGCCAGGACGTGCAGGGATTTTGTGCCTGGGATGGGTTCCCCGCTGGGATTAATTGAGGGCTCTTTTTATTCATGTCCTAATCCATATCTGGATCCATATCTGCATCCACTGCCCTGGCTGGGGGCTGCTCTGGGACTCAGGACACCTGGTGGGGCTGGCTGTGGTGTCCTCACCTTCTGCTGCTCCCTGTGTCAGCCACGCTGAGGAATCCAGGGAATTCTGCAGGAGCAGGGATGAGGAGACTCTCACCCTGCTGCCTGCAGAACCCGTGACCATGAAATAAGAAAATCCCTTCGGTACAAGATCTGTTTTCCCTTGGGGTGTCCCCCTTGGGTTTTTTTTGGGGGGGATCCCACAATTTTTGAGCGATCCCTTTGTGTCCGTCACTGAGGGCAAACTTGCACAATCCTTCCCAGGATGGGAAAACCGATGGAGTTCACTCGACAGAGTCTCGGTGGAGGAGGTTTATATATGAAATACCTTTTAATTAAAGGTGAGGAAACCAAGATGTGGCGAGATTAAGGACCAGTTTTCTGCCGAGGCTCAGTGGCTAGTCAGGACTAGACTTTCAAACGAGCTCAGCTCCTCTTGAAGCAGCAAAGGAACAACCGGATTTTCCAAGCATCCCATGGCGGCGTTAAAAGCTGAGCCCTTCCAGCTGGGCTCTAATTGCCAGTGGGAAGTGCCCAGCCCGGGCACAGGGAGGGTGTTCCTCTCCCTCTGGAGCTGCTAATGGAGTTGTTTACAGCAGAGCTGGCTCCCTGGAGCACGAGGAGAAACGGGAGCTCGGGGCTGTGGGAGGTGATGCGTGCTGGGTGTGCTCGTCCCCACGAAGATCTGTGACCTCAGAGGGACAGGGAATGTCCCAGGCTGGGAGAAGAGCCCATATCCACAGGGAAAGGGAATCCCCATCCTTCTTGTGAGCAGTGTCAGCATCATCAGCACTGAGGTTCTGCATCACCTGTGTTGAACTTGGCAAGGAGAGTGAAGGGTTTGGAGAGTGAATGTCATGGAGAATTCCTGAGGGAGCTGGGAAAGGGAGAAAGGGAGGCTCAGGGGGGACCTTGTGGCTCTGCACAGCCCCTGACAGGAGGGGACTCGGGGGGAATTTGGGATCTGATCCCAGGGAACAGGGACAGGAGGAGAGGGAACGGCCTCAGGCTGGGCCAGGGGAGGCTCAGGGTGGAGAGCAGCAGGAATTTCCCCATGGAAAGGGAGCTCAGGCCTTGGAAGTGCCCAGGGAGGTTTGGAGTGCCCGTCCCTGGAGGTGTCCCAGGAATTGCTGGAGGTGGCACTCAGAGCTCTGGGCTGGGGACAGGGTGGGCATTGGGCACAGCTGGTCTTGGAGGGCTGTTCCAACCTCAGTGATCCAATGATTCCATGGAATTCTCCATCATCTAAGCTGGAGCTCCTGAGAGCTCCCGGAGTGACAGGGCTGTGTGGGTTTAAGCAGGTGGTTCAACCAAGGATGTGCCAAAGCAGACATTAAAATTATCAAAGACACGCTGATCTATTTTGGGGCCTTCATTGAATCAGTGCTGAGTGTTTTTTGTTTTCCCTGAAAGCCATTGGGTTCAAAGGGCATGGAATAGGCTGTGGGTGGAGTGTTGGATTATTGCAGGGAAAAAATCCTCAATCTGAGGGACACAAAGTGACCGAGACATCACCAGAGCTTTTCTACCCCGGGAATTGCCCAGTTTGGAGTGGAGGCTCCAGAGTAGCTGAGCTGCCCAAGGAAGGATGAAGGAAGGTGCTTGTTATCCCTTTATATTGCAGAAAAAAAAGCTGTAGGAAATCTAACAAAATGTATTTTCCTGTGGAGATGCTGCAGTTCCCTCCGTGTGTCCGGGAGAGGCGGCTGCAGGAAGCTCCGTGTCACGGGGAATGACAAACTGGGGACATTCTGCCATAAATGCTGAGAGGTTTTATCCATATCCTGCATTCCAGCACCCTGGGACAGTGCAGGGTGTCCCTGCCCATGGGACAGGGCTAATCCTTAATGTCCCTTCCAACCTGAACAATTCTGGGATTCTCTAACGTGATTCCTGGAAAATTGGGTGCCTGGAGTGGAAGTGGGCAGGGCTGCCTCCCCTGGGAGCTTTGGAAAGACGCTCCCAGAATTCAGGAGGGCTCTGAAATCCAGGTGGCTCCTTTCACCCAGGTGGCTCCTGGTGCCACTTGGCCCAGGGGGGTGTCGGAAAGGAGGACAAGGAGAAGGACAAGGACATGGACAAGGATGTGGACAAGGACATGGACAAGGAGGGGCAGTTTGGGGTTCATGGGGGCACAGCAGGAGGGTCTGGAGCGGCCGAGCTGCTCCGGTGGGAAGCGCCCACGGAGCGCTGCCGGGGCCGGGGGAGCTGAGGTAACTCCGCATCCTCTGCCAGATGTTTCCCATCAATATTCCTGTGGCTGCTTCTAAGAATTATCTGGAGTGACCTCACCGCGAGAGGGAACAACGGCGGCTTCAGCCCGGCCGGGAAGTGCGGTGTTCCAGATCCAGGGTGTCCCACCCCAGAGCAGGGACGGTGTCCCACAGGAGAGCAGGGACCGTGTCCCCTCCTTGGGGATGCTCCAAAACCCTCCCTGAGGAAATCATGGAGTTTTTTTACCAGTTTCTGATCTGAGGGTGTTGCTGTTTTGGGGGATACAAAAGTCCCACAGGTTGCTGCTCCCAGAGATCCCAACCAGCCAGGACTCACTTCCCTGGACATGGGCTGGATGGAGATCCCAGCAAATCCTCCAAAGAGTGTGGGGGGCAAGGAAGAGAGTGAATTCTCCAAGGAATTAGAAGTTAACTCCAAGTTACTGCAGATTTTTCAGAAGCAAGGTGGTTTTTAAAGCCCTTTTCATGCATTTCCCCCCCTCTTACACCCACATTTTATTTTAAGCAGGTGCACAACCAGCAGGGGCCTGGCACAAAGGGACAGGAGGGATTTGAACCTGTCCAGCCTGGCCTGGGACACTGCCAGGGATCCAGGGGCAGCCACAGCTTCTCTGGGAACCTGTGCCAGGCACTCCCCACCCTCACAGAGATTCAGTCCCAAAATCCCATCTAATCCTCCTTGTACCTTGTCCTGCATGTTTGTTGTCAGATTGTGGGTACAATAATAATTTTTCATACTTTGGAGGGCACTGTATTATTATTATTATTATTATTATTATTATTATTATTATTATTATTATCTTCTTCTCCTTCTCCTCTTCCTCCCTTCTCCTCCTTCTTCTCCTCCTTCTCCTCCTTCTCCTCCTTCTCCTTCTTCTCCTTCTCCTCCTTCTCCTCCTTCTTCTCCTTCTCCTTCTTCCCCTTTTTCTCCTTCTCCTTCTCCTTCTCCTTCTCCTTCTCCTTCTCCTTCTCCTTCTCCTTCTCTTCCTCCTCCTTCTCGCTTCTCCTTCTCCTTCTCATTGTTATTATTATTACTGCATGACACTTTCCGCTGTCACAGCACTAAGGTTTTAACCAATGATTGTGTAGAGCCAGTTCACAGTCCAACTGGTGTGGGTTTTCCTGGTGTGGATTTTCCTGGAGGAGGATGAAGAGCTGAGGGAGAGCAGATCCGTGCTGGGAAGGGCTCTTGGCTGGAGCTGCTGCCCCAAAGGAGTGGCTGTGGGACGGGCTGGGGTGAGCTGGAGTGTGCAGCAGCCTTTATTTGTCCAGCCTTTATTTGTCCCTGCTTTGTGCACAGCCCCTGCCTGGACTCTCTTCCCCAGCTTTTCCTTCCAGGGAGGATTCCTGGAGGTGGGGAGTGGGTGTTGGAGGCACCCAGGGTTAAATGCTGCCTGCACTATCAAAGCACTGGGAGTTTTGATAAGGAGCATTAATCACAGAAATATCTGTTATTAAAAACAAAGTGCCGGGGGAATTTCTTGGGTATCTGATAAGGGAAGTTGGGAGATAAAACAGCAGATCCAGGTGGTGAAATCTTAGCTTGATTTAGGCCCAGAGGTTTTATTGCTGTTTTCTTCTCTCGGAGCAGGATTTCAGTTCTTTACTCGGACTTTTGTAGAAATTCCCAGGCCTGGTTGTGCTTCCCATATTTCCATGTGTAAGGCCAGGGCTGGGCCCAGGGAGCAGCTCCGTGGCCAGGGGAGCTGTGGGATTCCCTGCCTCGCAATCCCACACAGGCAGAATTCCCAGTGACATCAAAAGGAAGCGGATGGGGGAGCAGGGAGCACGAGATCAAACCCCAGAGGTTGTAATTGATGTAAATCTGAGCCACCGAAACACCTCAGAGCTGCCTAAATCACCCTTTTTGCATGTGGCAATAATTGCTCCCGTCCTGGGCAAGGAGGGCTGTGCTTCAAATTAACTCCTGTTAATTGAGGTTGCTCAGGTTGCTCCCTCCCCTCTGCTCACCTTTTGTCGTCCTGGATGGCGATTTAATTGGGTCAGGAACTCTATTTTTGGCTTAGCTGGGGACACAGCGAGCTCAGGGAACAGCAGCAGCAGCACCTCTAATGAAAAGCCAAATTAATTCCTGATGAATTTGGATCAGCTGAGGTCTGGCTCTCACCCATCATGGGTGGGTGAAGCGGGGATGTGACCCCCACAGCCTGGCTGGACATCTCCAGGTGCTCCTCGGTCCCTCTCCACTGCAGAATCCACGGACATCTGTGCTGGCCAGAGCTCATTATCCTTTATATTACAACAACCTGACTTAAAAAAGCTTTCATTACCTTGCCCTAGTCCTGCCCTATTCTCCACGGTCATTTTTAGCCACGGATTTGTGGCTTTGCTGCGGGAAGTGCTGAAGGAAAGGACGCCAAAAGCCTCACTTCAAGTTGTTATTCTGATTTTTGTCCCAAAATCCGTTGTTTATTTCCTCGCAGATCCGTACACATGGCACCAGCAGCTGGGTGGAAGGGTTTGGGGCTGGATTCTGCTGTCACTGAGTGGTGCCATTCCAAAATAATCCCTGCTCTGGGTTCTCACTGAGGCTCTGAGCCCAGCAGGGTCGTGGGGCTGTTTATATACAGAATTTTGGGGTTAATGTATGGTGAGCCAGCAGCGTGTTTTGTTCTCGGTTTAAAGTGGGTTCGTCAGCGTTTTTCTGGTATTCTACTGAAAAACAGAACAAAACAAGAGACACAAAACAATCTCTGTGCTTTCTCTTTGACCCAAATGCCTGGATTGGCTTTTTGGGCTGCCAGGGAGGGTCAGAGAGTGGACAGGAATTAGCTCAGGGAGCAGCTGGGACACAGAATTCCATGGAGGAAGTAACTCCATGAAAACTGAAATACTTTCCTTGCACTTCCCTTTGACTGGGTGGAGATGAAATGATGGGGATCAGGGTTGATGGGAATGAGGGAATTTATTCTGGGAGTGGGAGCTGGTGTTGGGGCTGGAGTCCTCCAGAACAGTGGGGTTTGGGGGTTTTTTGGGGTTTTTTTGAGGGATTTTTGGTGTTTTTTGGGGTTTTTTGGGGTTTTTTGGGGTTGTGTCTCTCCTGAGCACATTCCCAGCTGTGGAGCTGGGTGCATCCGAGACTTACTCTGTATAAATGGTGCTGCAGCACCGAGGATCTGACACCCCACAGGAGCTCCTCCAGCTGCCTCCAAGGGACCCTGGATTTCCTGGAAGACCACCCAGGAGCACCAAGTGTGTTTACAGAGCTCGCTTTTCCCCTTTTCCTCAAACTCCCTGTGTTTTCTCTTTATCTCTGCACTGGTGGAGGGCTGGGATGCTCCACTCGGGTTCTCCAGCGCTGTTGGAGCTGCAGGAGTGGGAATTTCGGGCAGCAGCAGAGGCTGGCAGGGATCACCCTCTGCTCTGGAGCTGCTGTGATGCCCAAAGTGCATCCCAGAGCATCCAGGAGGGAGCAGAGCGCTCCCCAAACTTCCCTCATGGTTTTTTTTTCCCCTCACTTTTTCTCCCATTTTATTTTCTGCTCTGGACAGGAAGGACTGGGGGGGCTGGAGGAGTCCAGGGAAGGGAATGGAACTGGGAAAGGAATGGAGAATTCCTGAGGGAGCTGGGAAGGGGCTGGAGAATTCCTGAGGGAGCTGGGAAGGGGCTGGAGAATTCCTGAGGGAGCTGGGAAGGGGCTGGGGAATTCCTGAGGGAGATGGGAAGGGACTGGAGAATTCCTGAGGGAGCTGGGAAGGGGCTCAGCCTGGAGCAAAGGAGGCTCAGGGGGGACCTTGTGGCTCTGCACAGTCCCTGACAGGAGGGGACTCAGGGGGGAATTTGGGATCTGATCCCAGGGAACAGGGACAGGAGGAGAGGGAGCGGCCTCAGGCTGGGCCAGGGGAGGCTCAGGGTGGAGAGCAGCAGGAATTTCCCCATGGAAAGGGAGCTCAGGCCTTGGAAGTGCCCAGGGAGGTTTGGAGTGCCCGTCCCTGGAGGTGTCCAAGGAATTGCTGGAGGTGGCACTCGGAGCTCTGGGCTGGGGACAAGGTGGGCATTGGGCACAGCTTGGGTTTGATCACCTTGGAGGGCTTTTCCACCCTCAATGATCCCAGGATTTTGTGATACATGAACTTCTAAAGCTCTTTTCAGAGCCTTGAGGATTGTTAAACATCAAATGCAACCATGCCAGTGTGGTAATTAGTTATGCAAATGAGGTGAAGGAGGGGGTCGAACCCTGGGAAAGAAGGAGGGAGGAATCCACCTTCCCTGGGTGCTGTCAGGGCAGGAGCCTGGAGTGCAGGGATATCCTGGCTTTCCATGCTTTTCCACATAAACTTCAGACTTTTGGAAGCATCCTGCAGAACTTCAGTGATCATGGAATCATGGAATGGGTTGGGTTGGAAGGGACCTTAAAGGACATTGGGCAGGGACACCTTGCACTGTGCCAGGCTGCTCCAAGCCCTGTCCAGCCCGGCCTGGCACACTTCAGGGATGAGGAGTTCACAGAGACCTCTCCCCTCTCCATCCTGGGTAACCAAATCACCTTCCAAGCCCCACGAGTGTGTCTGAGTGTGTCTGCTCTCAGCTGAGCCTGGAGGCATCCCAGCAAAAGCCTCCGTGATTCACACAGGGCTTTGTGAACCTTCATGGCTTCAGGTTCCTCGAGAGCTTTGATCCAGGAATGAAAGGCATCCAGCAGATGCCAACAATTCCCTCTGACCATTCCCCTTCATTTCGAGGTCCTGCCTCGTTTGGCCCTAATTAATTTGAATTTCTCAGCCACAAGCAGCGATGGGGGTGATGTTTTCCTGCTTCCCATCGAGAGGAGGCTCTCGGGATGAGGCTGCAGCTCTTCCCTCCTCCCACACTCTCAGATTCTCTGAGCGTGTCAAAGCTTGACATCACCCCCAGCCCCAGCCCCGTTGTGCAACAACCAAAAAAGCACAATTCGCAGAGCGCTTTAATAAGCACCAAAACACACCCAGCCGAGTTTACTGGATTGTTCTTGGGATATTAAAAAAAAAATAAAAAGAAAATAATAATAATATTGTTTGGACAAAAGCACATTTCAGAGGGTTTGTCTGGCTGCAGCCTTTCCTGCCTCCTCCTTTGTGCTCCGGATGCATCAGCAGATGTCCACCAAAGTGCTAAAGCTGCACCCTGCCTGACCTTTCCCGCTGAGGAAGGTAAATCACTCCTGGCAGCAGCTTCCCAGAATATCTCCAGAACGATACTATTGCTATTGTAAACAAATCTAATTAAAGAGCAACCTTAAGCAGGTTTTTTTTTGGGGGTTTTTTCCCCCCCCTGCTAATGTTTTAATTGGTGACCTCCCTCGGCGCCGTGCCTGCCTGCGTGGGGTTTTGCACTTTGGGGCTTTCTCAGGAGGTGAAAAATTGGTTTGTGAGTTGGGTTTTAGGGGGGTTTGGCTGTTGTTCCTTTTCAAGGTGTTTTTTTAGGGAGGAATAACTTTAAGATCACAGATTCTTACTGAAATTAGCAATAATATGAGGAGTATTAAGTCTGAGTTGGATTTTAGGGGAGTTTGGCTGTTCCTTTTAAAGGTGTTTTTTAAGAATTTTGAGATCAGAGATTCTTACTGAAATAAGGAATAATATTAGATATATTAGGTCTGAGGTGGATTTTAGGGGGGTTAGCTGTTGTTCCTTTTAAAGGTGTTTTTTTAGAGGGGAACAACTTTGAAATTAGAGATTCTTACTGAAATTAGGAATAATATTAGATAGATCTGAGTTGGATTTTAGGGGGGTTTGGCTGTTGTTCCTTTTCAAGGTATTTTTTTAGGGAGGAATAACTTTCAGATCACAGATTCTTACTGAAATTAGCAACAGTATGAGGAGTATTAAGTCTGAGTTGGATTTTAGGGGAGTTTGGCTGTTCCTTTTAAAGGTGTTTTTTAGGAACTTTGAGACCAGAGATTCTTACTGAAATTAGGAATAATATTAGATATATTAGGTCTGAGTTGGATTTTAGGGGGGTTAGCTGTTGTTCCTTTTAAAGGTGTTTTTTTGGAGGGGAACAACTTTGAAATTAGAGATTCTTACTGAAATTAGGAATAATATTAGATAGATCTGAGTTGGATTTTAGGGGGGTTTGGCTGTTGTTCCTTTTCAAGGTATTTTTTTAGGGAGGAATAACTTTCAGATCACAGATTCTTACTGAAATTAGCAACAGTATGAGGAGTATTAAGTCTGAGTTGGATTTTAGGGGAGTTTGGCTGTTCCTTTTAAAGGTGTTTTTTAGGAACTTTGAGACCAGAGATTCTTACTGAAATTAGGAATAATATTAGATATATTAGGTCTGAGTTGGATTTTAGGGGGGTTAGCTGTTGTTCCTTTTAAAGGTGTTTTTTTGGAGGGGAACAACTTTGAAATTAGAGATTCTTACTGAAATTAGGAATAATATTAGATAGATCTGAGTTGGATTTTAGGGGGGTTTGGCTGTTGTTCCTTTTAAAGGTGTTTTTTAGGGAGGAATAACTTTGAGATCAGAGATTCTTACTGAAATTAGGAATAATATCAGAAGTATTAAGTCTGTGTTTGTGATGTGTGGCAATGGTGGACTCCTGAGCAATCCTGACCTGATCCCAGGTGTTTCAGGGCTGGGAATGTTGGGAGGAAGGAGCAGAGTTTGGGATTAGTTATCCAAGCATTCAGCTGTCGGATACATCTCATTGGATCCTCTCTTGCTGTCTATCCATGGATTATTCTCTCAGTCCTGCCACTCTTGCCAACAATTTGGCCACTCCTTCATCAGCAATTAAGAAAACTTCCTGGGATCTAAAGTTCAGTTCCTAAATCCCTCAGTGATCCCCTAAAGAAGCAAGTTCCTGTCCCACGGGTGTGTCTTCATGTTCTAAGTGCAGAGCTGGTCAGCAGCCCACTGCAAAGCTGGGCTCAGCCCTCCTCTGAGGACATCCTGGTCCTGACCTGAGCCCTAATCCTGTCCCTGGAGCACTCCCTGTTCCAGGGAATTCTGCAGAGTTCCCCGGAGCAGGAAGAGGGGGGAGCCTGCAGGTCCTGCCTGCTGCAGGTGTGACCCTGGGAGGGGCCGGGATCATCTCCAAAAGGGCTCATCCGGGACATCCTCCAAGTCAGATTTTCCAAAATACGCGTGGACGCGGGTTTGTGACGGGAATTCCAGCGGGGAGTTGTCGTGGAAGGGGAGGGGATGTTCTGAAATTCAGCAAAGAATTCCTGCTGCCTTCCACGGGAATTTGTGGCACCTGCTGTTCGCCAGGTAGCCGTGGACCCCGGGAAACATCGTCCAATTGTTTTATTAGACATTTTTAAATAATGGAAATAACCCCACTGTTTTTAAACTGCGTCATGTTAGCAACATGATCCTCAGCCTGCTGCTGAGAGTTTGTAATTTGGCTGAAAACAGCTCCTGCAGGAAGAGAATCCCAACACCCATCCCGGCACAGGCCTCGTGCCAGGAAATCCATCGGATGCGTTCCCAAACCAGAGCCGCGTTCTGCGGGAGAACTGAGCAGAAGCTCAGGATTTAACACCCAGGCGGTGTCAGAGCCTTCCAAAAGTGGATTGTTTGCCGTGGGGAAGGGCAGGAGCGTGGATGGAAGGTGTTGAAGGTGATGGGCCTCACGTTTGGTCTCACCTCCCCTCGGGGCTGTGCCACACCATTCCCACAGCCAGCACGTTCTCCCATGGGATTTTGGGGAGATTTTGGGGGATTTTGGGGCTGCAGTTGGGTTTTTGGTGCAGGGTTTGGTTTGTTCTCTGCCTGTGTAGATGCTGCAATTCCATGGGTATGGATGGAGCAGGAAGGGTTTGGGGTCCCATGGGTGCTTTGCCCGTCACCTCTGTGAAGGATTTAGGAAAACCAACCAAAATCCTGGAAATCAAACCAAACGTGACCCAGATGAGGGCTGGCTGGAAATTTAGGGTGCAGGAGGCAGCCTGGCTGTGAATGCAGGGTGGGGGGCAGTGAGGGGAGCCCTTCCAGGCATGGCTTTGGCTCTGGATCCCCTCATGGAGCACCGGGATGGGGCCGATACCATCGGGATGCTGCCCTTCCCTTCTCCTTGGTGGCACTGGCCGAGTCTGTGGGGATAAATCTGCATCTGATTTGCATAACTGGCAGAAGGAGCCTGTTGGCTGACTCCTGAGAAAACTGCCTGCCTTTTGTGAGCAGCGCAGTGAAATAGCTGGAGGGTGTGCAGGAGATCCTTGGGATGCAATCCCGCGCCTCAGGGAATCCTCCTGGCATTGTCCTGCTTCCAGAGGCTGAGCCTTGGCACTCAAGTCAGGTCACAGAGACACTAAGGCTGGGCACGAGAGAAGAAGAGTCCAGCCTCTCTTTATTCTTTCATTTATGTATCTTTTCATATACAATCATGGATTGGACAATGATGAGGTTACCACCTCTCCAGTTTCATAGGTTATGAACAGAGTCGGTCATCCTTCTCTGCTTTAGGAAAAGGACTGAAAAACAATATCAAAGGTACAAAACAATCCTCGGCCCGTTAGACAAACATGGACTATGTTTACACAAAATCCTTGAGAGCTTTCATTACAAAGTACAAACACAGCACACTGTAAAAATCAGGGCGACAGAGCCCGGCTGCAAAACCGGGGGATCAGAGAGCCCTGGAAATGCAGGGAGTGGCTGGATGCAGATGGAAATCATGGATGGGGGTTCTGGAGTTTGTGGGTTTTGGACTGAGATTCACCTGGGAAGGAGGTTCTGGAAGAGCTTGGATTGAGGAGGTAGAAGAGGAATGTGCTGAGGTGGATTCCCGTCTTTAAGATACGTTGGATTTCAGGTGGGATGGGGCTGACTCAGGGTTCAGTAAGAACAAAAGCAAGCTCAGTAGTGATCAGTAAATCTCCCCTAAGACTGCATGGAAAGCATCGAACAGCAGTCCCTGGAACTCCTGGGACGTGGAAGGAGGAGCATCCTGGCTGTCAGCAGGGATTATGTTATGTTATTATTGTTATGTTATTATTGTGATGTTTAATTGAACAGCACAGGGTGGGAAGGAGTTTTGGGATTAGTAACAGGCAGAATGATCCCTGCTTTCTGCTAAGTGAAATCCTGACAGGCCTTGATCAGTGCTGAGATCCCTGCATTATTCATAATTCCCTGGAATTCCTCCCTGAACAGCCTTTGCTGCCCTGTAGGTGTTGGATGCAGCAGCTGCAGATCCCAGGGATTTTTATCCCTCCCGGAGCAGCAAACGGCCATGGCAGAGCTGGTGTGTGAAAAGCTGCAACGGCAGAAAATCCTGGGATGAAATAATGGAGTTTAAACATACCTAACCAGGGAAATAGCATGACTTGGATAATGACTGTAATTAATTAGAGCTTCTTAGGCAGCTTCCCGGGGTTCTGCTGAGCGCTGGAGCCGGGAGAGGACCCGGAGCGTGCGGTGTCCGTAAAACCCCGCTCCGCGTGTCGACTTTATTAATGGCTTTGCTGTGTTGTGCTGGATGTTTTGATGGAGACCACGAGGCCCTAATTGGTAAAACATGTGGAGTGCAAACAGCCCCTGTGCCCTGGTGCTCGGCTTTCCGTGGAATCCGTGTTTGTCAGGGAGGATGGGAAGCGCCGGAACGCCGCGATCCGTGCGGGGCCGCGCCCGGAGCGCGCTGGCCTGGGCTTTGCTGGGTGGGTCTGTGAGGAGCTCGGGGCCAGCTGGACTCGGGGCTGGGATCCCAGCTGGCCCTGCTCCCTCTGCAAAGCCGCCGGCTCCGGGAGCTGCTGGGCTGGGAGAGCCCCTCTGGGATTTCTCCGCACCTGTGCGGTACCAGCGATGTGGGCAGGGGCTGGAATATCCTCGGAATATCCCTCAAATCCCTCCTCTCCATGCTCCTGCTCCCCTGGCATGTTCCCAGGTTCCTCCAGGCTGGAGCTTTCCTGGTTTGGGTTTTTACAGCATTTCTGGGGGATGGGTCAGTGGGGTGTTCTGGTCTGACCTCCGTGCTCGAGCAGGGTCATCCCAGAGCACATCCCAAAGGGATCCCATCCTCATTCCCTGCCCTCTGGGATCCCATCCTCACTCTGTGAACTCTCTTCATCCCTGGAAGAGTCCCAGGCCAGGCTGGACGGTGCTTGGAGCACCCTGGGATAGTGGAAAGTGTCCCTTCCCATGGCACAGGTGGGATTGGATGAGCTCCAAGTTCCCTTCCAACCCAACCCATTCCAGGATTCCATGATCGCTGAAAGTTCCCTTTGGGATCCCGGCACCACAGTGTCAGTGGTGGTGCTGCTGTGAGGGGTAAACAAGGGCAGATTTAAAAGATTTAAATCAATTCCAGCGTTCATGTGATTCCTTGTCAAAGCATTTTTCCTGGTGCTCCACTTGTCTTTATCCTTAGGGACTCGAGTGCTCCTGACCCTGCTTTTGGAGTGCTTTGCAGTTGGTTTGTGGGGCCTTTTTTAGCAGGAAGGCGTTTTTCCATGGAAGGTGTTTTTCCATGGAAGGTGTGAGACACAGCATCTCACTGACAGAAATGCTGCCAGGCTGCACAAAGCCCTGCATCCATCCCTCTCCTGGCATTCCTTGATTCGTGGGTATCCTCGTGGGATGGTCCCTTCCATCCCAAACCCCTGCTGTCCACCCCTGTCTGCTCCTTCCTTGCCCTTCCTCCTTTTTTAAGTGCTTGAGTGCGGTTCAAGTTTGGGTGGTTCTGTTTTTGTTCTGACAAATGCTTTTGGACAAAGGCCCGTGTTCCTCGGGGTGGCGTGAACTTGATTCCACAAACTGATTCATCGTCACCAGCACGTCGGGGTGCAGGGCTCTGGGTTTGGGGGTGGATGCAGGGCCCAATTCCTGCTTTTCTGTTAAATTCAGGAAGGGTCTGAAGCTGTCTCTCTCATCATGGATTTCCAGGGGTGATCTGAGCACTTTTTTTTCTGCTTGGAGTAATAACCTGGATCCTCAGAGTGCTTGGGGAAGGTTTATTAATGAAGCAAAGTGAGGGAGGTGTTTTCTCAGACAGAGATGCAAAAAATAATGTTCAGATCCAGGCTGGACAGGGCTTGGAGCACCCTGGGACAGTGGAAGGTGTCCCTGCCCATGGCAGGGGGTGGGATGAGATGATTTTAAGGTCCCTTCCCACACAAACCAGTCTGGAATTCCGGGATTTTGTGACTCAAGGACGGCATTGTCCTGTCCTCTGCTTTCACAGGTGTCCAGCGTGACCTTTTGTGCGTCTTCCAGGATTTCTGTGTCATTTTAGGGAATCCAGAGAGGCATTCAGGTGGATGTGGTGTTGGAAGGTTTCACACTGGTTTTACAAGGCTCTCTTTGGTTTCATTTTAAGCCAAGAGCCCAGGATTGTAGCTGGTGTTACTGGTGTGACTGAGCACTGAAAGTGGGAGGCACTGGCTGTGGAATCCCAAGGTTTGAGAGCCAGGAATTCCTGAGGACACCCAGGATTAGCTGGAATGAGCAAAGGGCTTGGAAGCAGTTCTGCTGCAGGTGTTTGTTTGCAGAGGATGGAGCTGTTCCTGTCAGGTGTCATGGAACCACAGGATCCATTGGGTTGGAAAAACCCTCCAAGACCACCAAATCCAACCATTCCCAGCAGTGCCAAGGCCACCCTGACCGTGTCCCCAAGTGCCACATCCACAGGGCTCTGAATCCCTGCAGGGATGGGGAATTCCTGAGCTCCCTTTCCATGAAGGAATTGTCCCAAAATCCACCCTGAGCCTCCCCTGGCCCAGCCTGAGGCCGTTCCCTCTCCTCCTGTCCCTGTTCCCTGGGATCAGATCCCAAATTCCCCCCCGGCTGCCCCCTCCTGTCAGGGACTGTGCAGAGCCACAAGGTCCCCCCTGAGCCTCCTTTGCTCCAGGCTGAGCCCCTTCCCATCTCCCTCAGGAATTCTCCAGCCCCTTCCCAGCTCCCTCAGGAATTCTCCAGCCCCTTCCCATCTCCCTCAGGAATTCTCCAGCCCCTTCCCATCTCCCTCAGGAATTCTCCAGCCCCTTCCCATCTCCCTCAGGAATTCCCCATCCCCTTCCCATCTCCCTCAGGAATTCTCCAGCCCCTTCCCATCTCCCTCAGGAATTCTCCAGCCCCTTCCCAGCTCCCTCAGGAATTCTCCAGCCCCTTCCCAGCTCCCTCAGGAATTCTCCAGCCCTTTCCCAGCTCCCTCAGGAATTCTCCAGCCCCTTCCCAGCTCTTTTCCCATCCCTGGCCATGCTCCAGCCCTGCTGTCACATTGTCACAGGTCCCTGCTCCGTGGTGACCCTCTGGAGCTGTGTGTCCATCTGGGATGGGGCTGTTCCCACCTGCCCTGAGTCCCCATGGAGCAGTTCCACCACTCCTTGTTCTCTGCCCGGATTTTCCCTTTTGTCCAGGCTTGTTTTCCTGTCTGTGTTTGGACACAGGAGCTGTTCCAGCGTCCCATTTTTTTGCTTTTAACTTGTTTAAGGAAGGGTTTGCATTTCAGAGGGCTCTGCTTGGTCGGGTTTCAACTCCTCCAAGAGAATCTTTAGCAACAGGTTTCGATTGCTGCTTTCTATGAGGGAAAATAAATGTTGGGAATATTTTTGTTGTAATTAAGCTTGGCAAATATTTAGAAAAAGAACATTTTGGCCACAGTGAAACGTCCTGGTCTGTTAGCCCGGAGCAAGGAGCGTTCCCCTGGCCTTCGTCCATGAGGGATTCTTGTTTTCCTTCCTGAACTGGGAGCTGGGAAGGAAACTGGGATGCAGGTGAGGAGGCAGAGTGGAATTTTGAAGTATCTGACCTCAATCCTTGCTCCCCAGCACCTGCTGCAGGTGGAGAGTTGGGAATTTAGGAGCAAAAAATCCCACATTTTACTCTAAATACTGGATTTATCTGAGTTATTTTGCTGCCTTAAATAAAAAAGGTGGGTGGTTATTGAGTCCCACACGCTCTGGATTGTATCCCAAATTATATCCTGGATTTCCAGCCAGGAGCAGAGTGCAGGGACACTGCTGCTGTCCCGGTCCTTCAGGATTCCTGCCTGGATTCCTGCTGAGCTCCCAGCACGTGCAGGGTCTGATCCATGCAGAATTCCCCCTTTCATCCAGCCCCTCTCACAGGCTGGCATGGCTTGGGAGAGAATTCCCAGGCAGGGGGAATTCCCAGAGCTGGTGTTGCTTTCAGGCGCCTAAATCCTGTCCCAGGGCTTGAGCCGAGCTCCTGGCTGATGCCTGGGAGGGGAAAAGATTCCCTGTGGGACAGAGCTCCTGGGATAGCTCCTCCTTCCCACCCCAGACAGGAACTCCAGGCACCAAGGCAGGACCTCCTGAGCTATTCCTGCTGGATTCCGCCCTTCCCAGGAGCCTGATTAACACATGGGGGTTAATTATGAGCCAAATCCTGTTCCAGTGCCCCGTTTCCCAGCTGGAGCAGCCCCAGCCTCTCCTGGTTCCCCTCTGGATGCTGTGGCAGCTCTTGTGTGGGTTTGTGCTCACCCCGTGGCTGTGTTTGGGGAGGCAGCTGAGGCTCCTCGGTGTCCAGGTGACTTTGAGCCTGAGGTTTTGGGCTGAATTCCTGGAATTCTGTGCAGATTGGGAAGGCAGGGAGTTCTGACCATGCCTTGCTGCTGGGATTGGGGTGGACTCGATGATCCTAGAGGTCTCTTCCAACCTAAATGATTCCATGATTCCTTGATTTTATGGGGATTTGAGCTGCTGCCCTGTGCCACTTTTTCTTGGTACACCCACATCCTCATCAGCTCCATCCATCCATCCATCCGTCCATCCATGGATCCATGGATCCATCCATTATCCATCCATCTATCCATCCATGATCCATCCATCATCCATCCATCATCCATCCATCCATCCATCCATGATCCATCCATCCATCCATCCATCCATCCATCCATGATCCATCCATCATCCATCCATGATCCATCCATCCATCCATCCATCCATTATCCATCCATCCCTTCATCCATCCCTTCATCCATCCATCCGTCCATCCATCCATCCGTCCATCCATCATCCATCCATCCATCATCCATCCATTATCCCTCCATCCCTCCATCCATCCATCCATCATCCATCCATGATCCATCCCTCCATCCCTCCATCCCTCCATCCATCCATGCCTCCATCCCACCAAACTCACCTGGCAGTACACATTTTTCCTGCAATCTGCTTTGTGAATAATTTCCCACCATTTCGCTCAAATTTAAGGATTTGTTTCACCTTGAACCCTGAGGAGTTCCTGGGATAAATCCTTGTCCACCAAACCCACCTTGTACCTTGGAAATACAAAATAAACGCTGTTTAAATACAGCTCAGAATCCCCAGATAGCTGCTGGAAGTCTGGGAAAAGGCCGTGTCCAGGTCCTGCCCTAATCCCACAATTGTTATTTGTGCCAAGTGGGTTTTGATGCCACAATTCCCAAGGAAAGTTCAAGGAAAGCCTGTGGAAATCAGGCTTTCTGCTCTGCTGGCCCTCCTGTCACCTTTCCCTGCTGGGCTCTTCTGGAACATCTGCCGAGGTGACATTTGAAATAAAGCAGTTGTGGGGCTGTTCCCTGGGTTGGTCTGGATCACAGGCATTCCGCAGAGCAGGGAATTGCAGGTTTGCCTTCATCTTACATTGTTTAAAAGGCTCAAATACAGCTGGAGAAACATGGCAATAAATGGGATTATGGAAAAGGATTGAGCCCTTGGACTTTGCAGGCTGGCACAGGCCTCGCTGTCAAAGGGAAGGGGAAGGTGTGTTTATGGAATTGGTGCTTTCTGGGAGGTTTGGATTGTGGGGTTTGGTCTGGTTTGATTTAGGTTGTGGGGTTTGATTTGGTTTGGGTTCTGGGGTTTGGTTTGGTTTGGGTTCTGGGGTTTGGTTTGGTTTGTGGGGCTTGGTTTGATTTGGTTTGGGTTCTGGAGTTTGGTTTGGTTTGGTTTGGGTTGTGGGGTTTGGTTTGGTTTGGTTTGGGTTCTGGGGTTTAGTTTGGTTTGGTTCAGTTTGTGGGGTTCAGCTTGGTTTGGTTTGGTTCGGTTCAGTTCAGTTTGGTTTGGGTTCTGGGGTTTGGTTTGTTTCGGTTTGGTTTGGTTCGGTTTGGTTCATGGGGTTTGTTTCAGTTTGGTTTGGTTTGGTTCGGTTTGGTTTGTGGGGTTGGGTTTGGTTTGGGTTCTGGGGTTTGGTTTGGTTCGGTTCGGTTTGGTTTGGTTTGGTTTGGGTTGTGGGATTTGGTTTGGTTTGGTTTGGTTCAATTTGGTTCAGTTCGGTTCAGTTTGGGTTGTGGGATTTGGTTCAGTTCGGTTCGGTTTGGGTTGTGGGATTTGGTTCGGTTTGGTTCAGTTTGGTTTGGTTCGGTTTGGTTTGGGTTGTGGGATTTGGTTCAGTTTGGTTTGGTTTGGGTTGTGGGATTTGGTTCAGTTTGGTTTGGTTTGGATTGTGGGATTTGGTTTGGTTCGGTTTGGTTTGGGTTGTGGGATTTGGTTCGGTTCGGTTTCCTCACCCTGTGCCAGCTCAGTGGGGGCACCGTTTTGGTAGGAAAACCAGCAGGATTGGGCATGCTGGAGGAAATGACGCGTGTAAATCGGGGTTTTTCCCTGCTGGGAACGGTGTGTGGAGGCAGGAGCAGCGAGCCTGAGGGCTCCGCGTGTTGGCACGGAGCTTTGCTTCTCCCACTCCTGCCCATGGAGTCCCTTCCTGCACAGGGAATTGATCCCAGCTCAGGGAATTGATCCCAGCTCAGGGAGTTTATCCCAGCAGAGGGAATTTATCCCAGCACTGGGAATTTATCCCAACAGAGGGAATTTATCCAGGGAATTTATCCCAACAGAGGGAATTGATCTCAGCACTGGGAATTGATCCCAATAGAGGGAATTTGTCCCAGCACAGGGAATTGATCCCAGCACAGGAAATTTATCCGTGCAAAGGGAACTTACCTCAAGAGAGGGAATTTATCCCAACAGAGGGAATTTATCCCAGCAGTGGGAATTTATCCCAAGAGAGGGAATTTGTCCCAGCTCAGGGAATTTATCCCTCCACAGGGAATTTATCCCAGCACAGGGAATTGATCCCAGCACAGGGAATTGATCCCAGTCCCTCACTGAGCCCAGCAGCTCCGGCTGGGAATGCTTGTCAGCCGAGCTGGAATACAGACATCACGCATCCCGTGCTGTTTCCCAGCCTCATTAGTGGCAGCGAGGGACACTAATTAGCTGTGCTGTGTGTGCCCAGCGTGGCTCCGTGTGTGCCGTTCCCAGGAGCAGAGCCAGGCTCTCTCTCCGGGATGCTGGGAGCTGCCAGGGCCGTGCTGCTGCTCCTGCTCTGGGTGCTCTCCCTGCTCTGGGGGTCCCACATTCCCTGTTTCCTGATTTTTCCCTGAGCAGTGGAAGTGCCTGGCTGCTGTAGGAATTTCCCTTTCCACTTACAGCTCATGGAATCTCCTGAGCTGGAAGGACCCACAGGATCATCAATCCAACAACCCCTGGGCCTGCACAGACACCCCAAAATCCCACCCTGGGCATCCCTGGGAGTGCTGCCCAACATTCCCTGCGCTCTGGCAGCCTTGGGAATGTGACATTCCCTGGGGATCAGGGCCATCCCAAATTTTAAGGAGCTAAGTTTCGCCAGCTCCCAGCCCAAATCTTCCAGTTTGATCCTTCCCCGTGGAGCCGTGTGGGTGTCCCGGGGGTGCTGCTGTCACCCAGTGCCGGATCAAAGGCAGAATTCCAGCCTGGAAGTGGGAAATCCTGTTTGTGGGGCTGTGCTGGGGCTGCCCCGCTCCCAAAGCTGCTTGGAGAGCGGTGACAGAAGGCTGAGCATCTGTTCCAGAGGGGCATCATTAGCAGCCGCTGCTCGGAGCCCTGGCAACGCTGGGATTTACGGTCCTCCCGTAATCTCTGGTGCCCGGTGGGCTGGAGAAGACATTCCCAAAGGCAGCCGAGGACTTGGAGCCTCCTGCAAGGCTGGCTCTGGCTGATGCCTGGTGTCTCCAGTCAGGAATTGGTGGAGGGATTGGAGCTTCCCCTCAGGGGCTCCAGGAGCTCCATTGCCATGGGAGATGTTTGGATTTGTTGTGGAGCAGCTGCTCCTCTGGCTGTGCCGTCACTGCCCCTGTCCTGCGGGGTGTTGGTGGCACTGCTCTGTGTTGGTGGGTGCAGCCACATCCACAGCTCCCCTTCAGTGCCCCTTTTTATCTTCGTGCCCCAAAAATGAACCCACGGGTCATGCTGGCCATCCCTGAGAGCTTCCCATCCGCTGGAAGGAGAGAATTCCCAAAACTCTCCAGGTTCAGGTCATGTTGTGTGGGACCCAAACTTTAGGTCTTGTGGGAATGCTTCCAGCAGGGCTTCCAGACACCCTCAGTTGGCTCTGGAGGTGCAGGAGCCAGGGGCTGGTGCTGTGGGGAAGCCCTGGAGCTGAGCACGATCCCAAGGGAAGCCCAGCAGCTCCAGAGCAGCCAGCCCCGGGCAGGGATCGGCTCCGCCGTGGGCCGGGAGTTGCTGTTGGCAGTGGGAGCCGGAGCTGCTCCCTCTGCTCCCCATCCAGCCCTGCAGGGAGCGTGGCTGGGCTCACACACGTGGATTTGGCTGCTTCTTGGCATTCCTTCAGCCCCGGAAGCGGGGAGCTGCCGATAGCATCTCGGAGTTCTTGCAGATAAGGGCAGTTGAGTGCGAGGCCGATAAGGAAGTGCCACTGCTGGGAAGAACATTCCTGCTCTGCCAACTGCAGCTAAAGGTGAAAGCTGTTCGGGATCTGGAGCACACAACTCCCTCAGTCTGTCCTGTGCTGAGGGGTTGGTGCTGCTTCTCCATCACCAGGAGCTTTCCTGGAATCCCTGACAGGCTGAGGTGATCCCTCAGGGCTGGATCCCATTTTCCCTCTGAGGATGGATCATCAGTTTAGTTTTCCTGGAATCCCTGACAGGCTGAGGTGATCCCTCAGGGCTGGATCCCATTTTCCCTCTGAGGATGGAGCTACCAGTGAGCTTTCCTGGAATCCCTGACAGGCTGAGGTGACCCCTCAGGGCTGGATCCCATTTTCCCTCTGAGGATAGATCTCCAGTGAGCTTTCCTGGAATCCCTGACAGGCTGAGGTGACCCCTCAGGGCTGGATCCTGTTTACCCTCCGAGGATGGAGCTGCCTGTGCCAGCCTTGGATCATACTTAGTGGCTAAAAGGATTTTTGGGTTTGTTTTTGTACCGTTTCGAGTGGAATTTGAGGCATTCCGGACTGTCCCAACGCCAGGCTGGGGGCTGGGTGTTGCTGGTGCTGCTGTGGGATTAATCCTGCTGCTCATCCCGGTCATGTGCCGGCCAGGGCTCGTTTTCATTCCGTGCCACGCTCTGCCTGGGAGCCCAGCAGCTCTTTAACCTAATTCCCATTCCCAGCTCCCGGCGTGGGAAGCCGAGGAGAGCCAGAGCTGCTTTCACAAAGCTCTCTGGATGTCAGCACTTCCACAGGCAGACAGGAAAATCCCGGAGCGTGGCTCCTGTGGGACAGCCTTGCACACAGGTGCCACGTGCCACAGGCACCCACCCCCAGGGCAAGGGCTTGGGGACTGAAATATTCCCAGGAAAGCCTCCTTGGGAATAATTCTGGGCTGTTTCTGTCTCTAAGCCTGGATCTGTTCAGTTCCTGGTTGTGCTGACAGCCAGCCCGGCTCCTTCCACCTGGGATCTGCCCCTCACACTGCTTGGATTTCCATTCATAACTGAGCCCAGCTTCTTCTCCAGAACCATCCTGATTCAAATGAATTTAGTCAGGAATTAGGGACAGTTCTGCCTTAGAGAACCTGAGGAAAAGCAGGTGTGTGGAATAATTTTCCTGTTTTTGTGCCATTATCGCCGTAGCTCGAGTGCTCTGGGCTGGGTGAGCCATCACAGGTTGCACTCAGGGGTCTTGGAGGGCTTTTCCAGCCTCACTGATTCCCTGATTCCATGATTTTGGCGGCTCCAGGCAGGAGGTGTCAGTGTGTGGTGTTGCAGTGCAATTCTCCGTCACTATTCCGGTTGTTGTGTAGTTCATAAACATTCATCAAAGGGAATTGTGATGCAATACAAGTTCTGTCTGCTTCCAGGCTTCCTGCAGAGGCCAAATCACGAGGTGGGTGTCTGGGAGGGCGAGCAGGTGAAGTGTGTCTGACATGAAAGATGGAATTAGAAACCTATTTGTGGATAAACAGAGGGAACTGTAAACATGTGTTACCATCAGGTGAGAAATCCTGTGGGATTCAGCTGGAAGGACAACTCTGGGATCAGAGGAGGCGGAGAGAAATCCTTTCTCTTTTCTCCCTTTCCTTTCCTTTCCTTTCCTTTCCTTTCCTTTCCTTTCCTTTCCTTTCCTTTCCTTTCCTTTCCTTTCCTTTCCTTTCCTTTTCCTTTCCTTTTCCTTTCCTTTTCCTTTCCTTTTCCTTTCCTTTTCCTTTCCTTTTCCTTTCCTTTTCCTTTCCTTTTCCTTTCCTTTTCCTTTCCTTTTCCTTTCTTTTTCCTTTCCTCTCCTCTCCTCTCCTCTCCTCTCCTCTCCTCTCCTCTCCTCTCCTCTCCTCTCCTCTCCTCTCCTCTCCTCTCCTCTCCTCCTTCTTCCCCTTTTCCCTTCCTTTTTTTCCCTGAATTTAGGTGCCTGCATTCATTGTCCAGAAATTTGGGATTCATCCTCTTCTCTCTCTTTTCTCTCTCTTCTCTTTTCCCCTTCTCTCCTCTTTTCCCCTTCTCTTATTTCTTCCCCTTTCCCCTTCCTTTCCCTTCTTTTCCCGAGTTCAGGTGCCTGCATTCATTGTCCAAAAATTTGGGCCTCATCTTCTCCCAGAGATTAAAAATAGCATCCAGAGCTGCCTGAGGAACAGGATCCCCGCCAGCACAGCCACGGATTTATTTGGAAAAAGTAACCTAGCAGGGATTTTATGGGCGAGCTCAAACATTTATTGGTCTGGCACCTGCCTTGGGGACTGGTTTTGGGACGGCCACAGTAAAAGGGCTTAAGGAATAACCAAAGGGATCCCTCGGGAGGAAGCTCCAGAGTGGGATGAGTCTCCCCTCAATCTTCAACAAACCAAGTGCCCTCAGCTGCTCCTCGTGTGGCCCCTCCAGGGAAACGCAAGGAAAAGTGGATAAACGCCCTGAGATGCAGGGGAACTCAAGGAAAAATGGGATAAATGCCCTGAGATGCAGGGGAACTCAAGGAAAAAGGGATAAACCCCCTGAGATGCAGGGGAACTCAAGGAAAAGTGGGATAAATGCCCTGAGATGCAGGGGAACTCAAGGAAAAATGGGACAAATGCCCTGAGATGCAGGGGAACTCAAGGAAAAAGGGGATAAACACCCTGAGATGCAGAGGAACTCAAGGAAAAATGGATAAACCCCATGAGATGCAGGGGAAGTCAAGGAAAAATGGGACAAATGCCCTGAGATGCAGGGGAAGTCAAGGAAAAATGGGATAAACCCCCTGAGATGCAGGGAAACTCAAGGAAAAATGGGATAAATGCCTTGAGATGCAGGGGAAGTCAAGGAAAAAGGGAAGAAACCCCTCCCAGCTTCAGGGAAATAAAAGGGAAGGGGGATAAACCCTCTCAAATCCAGGGAAACTCAAGGAAAAAAGGGATAAAGCCCTCCAGATCCACAGAAACTCAAGGAAAGTAGGGATAAACCCTCCCAGATCCAGGGAAATAAAAGGGAAGGGGGATAAACCATCTCAAATCCAGGGAAACTCAAGGAAAAAAGGGATAAACCCCCCTAGATCCAGGGTAAGTCAAGGAAATAAGATTTAAACCCCCCTAGATCCAGGGAAAAACAAGGAATAAAGGGATAAACCCCCCCCAGATCCAGGGAAATCCAATGAAAATGGGAATAAACAATCTCTCAGATCCAGGGAAACTTAAGGAAAGTGCACTCCAGAATCTCTGCTGCATCCCTGGCTCTGACATCTGTAAAATATCCGTGAGCAGGAGGAGGGAGCGGGACCAGGTGGATGAATCTGGAATTAGGAGACGGAAATTTGGAATCAGGACACGGAAATGGATGGGTTTTCTAGGAAAGGAGCAAAGGGAGGGCAGGCAGAGGTGTTTGCTCGGGGTTCCCTGGATTCCTGATGCCTCCTTCTTGGCAAATCCCTGGAGCCTTGAACATTCCCAACAAAAAAAAAATACAGTGCCGTGAAATCTGTGCAAAAATCAGGGCTGCTGCCTGGAAATGCTGGATTTTGATCACTTAAAATCATTGCCACAATGCCCACGTGTGAATAAATCACATTTTGGGTGATTTATCGCCAGGCAGTGTCAGGGAGCCTCGGGGACAGAGACACCAGAGCACAGTGACACCAGAGCTGCGGGAATTATTGCTCGTTATGGCTGGAAAATCCCAGGATTTGGGTTTGTTTTGGCCTCCCTGCACCTCCTCTGCCAGGCTGGAGCAGTGAGAGCTGGAAATCTTTCCAGGAGAAATCCAAGTTTGTAACTCGCTGTGAAAAATCCCCTTGGGACCGAGGGTTTGGTGTGTGAGAGCCTTTCCTGGTGTTCGCATTTTTAGGTGTAATCAACTTCCAAATAAATTCCTTTCCCCGTTCAGCAAAACAGTGCAAAAAAGTGCTCAGCTTTGAGTGCAGCACAGAGGGGTGAAGATAATCTGCATTTTTTAAGGAGTTCTTTTGGGCAGCGTGAGGGGAGTGCAGAGACCTGGATTGGCTGGAGGATTTTGGGAAGAGAAGGGAACTCGGGGAGAATTCAAAAATCAAAAATAAGCTGCAAAGGCTCCAGCTCTGAGCGTGTGAGAGAGTTCCTGGCTGCCTCCGAAGCAGGATTTTGTCTGGGCCATGGTTTTCCAAGGCTGACATTCACTGGAGACAGCAAACCTGGGAGCAGGCCCCAGGCCAGGCTTTTTACCCCTGACTTCATTTATTTTTCTTGGTTTATCCAACCCTTGCTATTATTCAGATGAAGGTTTTGCTCCCAGAGCAGCATCCATCAGGGTTTCCTCTGTCCTGGGACCGCAGCACGGCTTGGGTTTGCTCTTGGGTTTTATTTGTGTCCCTTTGAGCTCATCCCTGTGTTTTATTCCGGGTTTTATCCATCTCTGTGTGTGGGGATGGTTGGATTTTGATGTGTGTGTGGGGGGGGGTTTTGTGGGCGCTGGAGTTGAAATCTCGGTTGGTGTTGAGTGAGGAACTCACTTGGAATGAATTCCATGGATTTTTATCCGTGTGTGGGGGGAGTGTTTGTGGGCACAGCGTGTCCAGGGAAGCCGTGGCACCCCTGGAAGTGTCCAGGGCCAGGCTGGATGGGGCTTGGAGCAGCCTGGGGTGGTGGGAAGTGTCCCTGTCCATGGCAGGGGTGGGATGGGATGAGCTTTAAGGTCCTTCCCAACCCAATCCAGGCTGGATTTCTGTGATTTCCATGATTTCTGAGGGGAAAACACACATTATTGCCTTCACAGAAGTTCATGCAGGATAATCTGAGATCATCAGCTCGCCTTAAACATTGCAGTGAGGGTTTTGGTGGGAATTTGATCCAGCTTTTCCTGAGTGAGGCTGACTTGGCCGATGTCCCTGCCCTGCTCATCCCTTGGGAGGGAACCTGAGGGATCCTCCACATGAGGGGAGCTCGGAGGGGTTTTGTTCCACCCACCCTCTGAAAATCCCTTCTGTCAGCCTCAGGAATGTCACAGGAATCACAGAACCCCACACCGGGTTGGGCTGGAATATTAAAGCCCATCCCAATCCACCCCTGCCATGGGCAGGGACATCTCCCACTGTCCCAGGCTGCTCCAACCTGGACACTTCCAGGGATTCAGGGATAGCCACAGCAAGTCTGGGAATTCCATCCCAGCCCCTCCCCACCCTCCCAGCCAGGAATTCCTTCCCAAAATTCCTTCCCAGAGCAAGGACCCTTCTCACCCCGTGAATGGAATCACGAGCGCCGCCCACGATCTTTGGAACAGCCTCTGGAATGCACAGTTTGGCTCTTTGGAATGCACATTTTGATCTTTGGAACTCACAGTTTGGCTCTTTGGAACTCACATTTTGGTTCTTTGGAATGCACAGTTTGGCTCTTTGGAACTCACATTTTGGCTCTTTGGAACTCACATTTTGGCTCTTTGGAACTCACATTTTGGCTCTTTGGAACTCACATTTTGGTTCTTTGGAATGCACATTTTGGATCTTTGGAACTCACATTTTGGTTCTTTGGAACGCACAGTTTGGCTCTTTGGAAGTCACTTTCTCCGACATTTCACGGAAAGGGCTTTAATTTTGGATTTTGTGGTTTGCCTTATCAGCAGTGAATGATTTAATAAAGCCTCAGGACGAGCTCAGAGCTCGGAATGAGTCAGGCCTGGCTTGGCCTTTGAAGCGTTCCTACCATGGAATTCCTTCCCAGTGGTGAATTACTGAGGTTTCAGCTTCCCCAAAACGTGAGGCCGTTAAGCTGAGTCTGGGTTTTTGAGAGGAACAAGAAGCTCCGTGGTCAGGGCAGTCCTTGGTCCCCAGAACCTTCCAGAGGTTTCCTGGATGATGAAGTTCCATCAGCGGGGTCGGAGGTGTTGTGGCTCCCCCAGTGAGACCCCACTTGCTGCTTGAAGAGGAGGGGTTTAGGATCAGAGAATCAGCCTTAAGCTGAGTCTGGGTTTTTGAGAGGAACAAGCAGCTCAGTGGTCACTTCAGTCCTTGGTCCCCAGGACCTTCCAGAGGTTTCCTGGATGAAGTTCCCTCGTGGCTCTCCCAGGGTGACCCCACTTGCAGCGTGAGGAGAAGGGGTTTAGGATTGGAGAATCAGCCTTAAGCTGAGTCTGGGTTTTTGAGAGGAACAAGCAGCTCAGTGATCACTTCATCATCCAGGAAACCTCTGGAAGGTTTTGGGGACCAAGGACTGAAGTTCCATCAGGGGGTCGGAGGTGTTGTGGCTCCCCCAGTGAGACCCCACTTGCTGCTTGAAGAGGAGGGGTTTAGGATCGGAGAATCAGAGGATCAGCCTTAAACTGAGTCTGGGTTTTTGAGAGGAACAAGCAGCTCCGTGGTCAGGGCAGTCCTTGGTCCCCAGAACCTTCCAGAAGTTTCCTGGATGATGAAGTTCCCTCGTGGCTCTCCCAGGGTGACCCCACTTGCCATGTGAGGAGAAGGGGTTTAGGATCGGAGAACCAGAGAATCCTGAAGGTTGGAAAAGCTCTCCAAGATCTCCAACCATTTCCCAACCACTGCCCCGTGTCCCCAAGTGCCACATCCACATGGCTTTAAATCCCTCCAGGAACGGGAATTGCAGTGCCCTGGGCAGCTCATTCCAATGCTTGGCCACCGTTCCCATGAAGAAATTGTCCCTGCTATCCCATCTATCCCATCAGTGACCCAGGGACTGCAGGAGTGATCCCACAGTCGCCGCTCCCATCCCTCCAGTGCCCGGATTCGCCTCTGGGCAGAGCTGGGAAATGCTAATTATGATAAATATGCAAATGCAGCACTGATCAAAAGGAGAAGTGACATGAGCAGCACGTGGGGAGGGGCTTGGAAAAGTCATGGAAAACCAAAACCAGCGGTGGCAAAACCTGGGAGTGTGAGTGTCAGCCCTGCACGTGGACAGTGGGGACAGGAACTGGAACATTGGCTGTCTCCAAGCCAGGATTCCAGGGTTATGGACACCCAGGAAGTGATGGCCTCCCAAGGAATATTCCCCCTTCCCTTCCACTGGATTCCTGGATAGATCCATCCTTCCTTACCAGTGCTCTACATCCCGACTTTCCTGGATAGATCCATCCTTCCTTACCAGTGCTCTACATCCCGAATTTCCTGGATAGATCCATCCTTCCTTACCAGTGCTCTACATCCCGAATTTCCTGGATAGATCCATCCTTCCTTACCAGCTGAGGAACCACAGGTTCTCACCACACTATCCCGACTTTCCTGGCTATTCCTGGATGCACGTGGGGAATCAGGGATGCAGAATTCCAGAGTTTGAGTTGAATTTTTTCCAATCATTGCCCAAGGATGAGCTCCACACGCCGTGTCCTCTCTCCTCAGCAGCTCCCTCCCTGCTGTGGGAGCTTCTCCTGCTCTTCCCCACGGATCCAGGGCGTGTTCAGGAGGAGAGAGGCCTGGTGCAGGCAGAGCATTGGTATTTTTAGATCAAAGACCAGTTTAATAAAATTAAAAAAGAAACCCAGGAGAGGAGCAGGAGGATTAGAGCAATAATTACATTTAATTTTAGCCTAACTCGGGTTCCTCATAAAGTCAGGGAACTTGGAGCTCGCTCCAGTCGCCTCTGGCTTTGCTAAACAAACACACCGGAGCAGGGCTGGGAGGTTGAGCAGCACAGAAAATTGCAAGAAGTTGCATTTTAATCCTGGAGGAGAATATTAAGGGCTGTTTCACGGGCCAGGCCCTGGAATTAAATTCTAATGCAGCACAAAAATCGCGGGGTTGTTTTGGTGGGCAGCTCCTGGAGCTGCACTGAGGCTCTTCCTGCAGGAAGGGTCACAGCTAGGGCAGGGTGAGGGACCTGCTCCAGCCGTGCCAGGTGAGGAGGGTTTGGGGCCAGGACCTTCTGGAATTTTGGGATTTCTTCTGGAATTTCATTATTTCTTCTGGAATTTCATTATTTCTTCTGGAATCTCGTGATTTCTTCTGGAATTTTTGTCTGGAGAAGAGCAGGCACAGGAGGAACCTCGTGGCTCTCAACACCTCCTGGACAGCAGGGTGGAGTGAGGCGGGGCTGGGCTCTTCTGTGTCTGAGGGACAAGAGGAAATGACCTTAAGCTGCACTCAGAGGTTCAGATTAAATATGAAAAAATATTAAATATGAAAAATTAAATTAAATATTGGGATTTTTTCCCCCTGGAAGAGTGGTCAGGCACTGGAATGAGTTTCCCAAGGATGAAGTCGCTGCCTCTGGGAGTGTTCAGGATGTGGCACTTGGGGACGTGGTTTAGGGGTGGTTGTGGCTTGATGGACTCGATGATCTTGGAGGTCTCTTCCCACCTGGATGGTTCTGGGATTCTGGGAATTGTCCCCCAGGCTGAAGTGACCTGATTATTGCCACCAGCCTGCTGTGCCGTGGCGTTGGGTGATGTGATCAACGTGTGCTTCACCTGGGAACTGTTTGGGGGTGAAGAATTACGGAATCCCAAAGGTTGGGAAAGCCCCCTGGGATCATCAGATCCCACCATTCCTGCAGCCCTGCCAGGGCCACCCCTCACCCCTGTCCCCAGGTGCCACATGCACCCATTGATGCTGTTCCCAGGTGTTGTGAATCCTTACTAAACCTGAAGTTAGAGGTGATTCAGTGAGGGGATGAGGCAGGAGGTGTCACTGCAGCCACTGTCCCCTCGCTTGTCCCAGCAGAGGGTGGGAGCTGGGAAGCTGGAGTTGTCCTGCTCCAGCCTCCAGGGATGAGCACAGAGCCCTGGCTCTGCTCCTGCCTGGGCACCCTCCTGGCTCTGAACTGGTTCCTGTTCACACCAACTGAATTTAGAGCTGGGGAGGGGACATTTCCAGCCCCTGGCAGCCGAGGGTGGCAGTGTCACACGGACGGCTCTGATCTGATTGATGGTGCTTTTCCTTCTCTTTCTCATGGTTTTGGAATTCCGTTGCTTTTGGATCCTGGTCTCTGGGAGGACCCAGTGCCAGGAAGGAAACCTGGATCCACTCAGGAGCTGGGGTTTGGTTCTCAGGCTCTCTCCAGCCAGGGAAGGGCTGCTCTGCCTCAGAGTTGTGGAGGTGGGAGGCACGGACTCGACCTATGAACCAATTTTGGGGCTGCTCTGTCAGAACTCACTGGGTGTTAAGGGGAGTTTAAAATGCTTCAGGCTCTGCCTCAAACCAGCCCTGACTGGAATGCAGGGAAAATCAGGACTGCAGCTCGTCATGGTGGGGACAGTGAGATGAATCCAGAGTGCTGTGCTGAACCTGAGGAATTGGGAGGTTTATGGACGAGCTGGGGAATAAACTCAGCTTGGGAAGTTCCAGGTGAGGATGGGGAGTCCTTGGAGCCTGGAGGAAGAGCAGAGCTTTGATGTGGGTGTGTAAATGTGAGTCACGAGGACCAAGACTCGTTTGAAGTGTTTTAAAGCCCTGATCTTGTTCCTCAGTGCTGTTGGGAAGCCAGAAACGATCCAGGTTTTGCTTTCCCACCTCTCTGGGAGTAGAGCAAGGTGGGAATGATCCCAGTCAGAGGGAGGAGAAATCCAGGTGGGAATGAATTCTCGGGAATTTGAGTTGCTGTGCAGTGTCTCAGGGAGAAGAGGGAATTCCCTTCACCCCCAGCTCCACATCAGGGTGTGTCCTGGCGGATGAGGTTTTCCTGGGATACCTTTATTCCTCTCAAGGTCCCCTTCATGGAAGTGGGAAGTTTAACTCTTTCCTGGGATGGCTTTTACTGTCCCTTCCTCCAGTGCTGGTGTTGGGCTCGCCTTCCCTCACCAGGCTCTGCTCTCCTGCCTTTTCCCATCCCCATCCATGGAAATCCCGCATTTTAGGGCTCCATGAGCTCCTACTGACACATGGGGACAAAGGGATCAGGAGGACTCCGCGCTCATTCCCAGCACAATTAATGCCAGGATTCCTTAATAAAAGGGATGCAGACTTGAAGGTGATACGATCAATAAGAGCAGCAGCCCCATGCTGTTAATTAGCAACGCCATTAATTAGCAATGCTCGTGCTTTTGAGTCACTCGAGTTGCTGCTACACTGGCTTTCCAAAACATTGAGCCTTTTAATCCTCAGGGAAACGAGGAATAAGCAGGGAAAAGCACAGCTCAGCCATTCCACCGGTGACACCGGAGCTGCTGCTGGTGTGACCTGGGCTGGAGGGGGCACCTGGAGGCTCCTCCTGCTGCTTCCCTTTCCACCTGGGAGCTTCCTCCTGCTCTGACACCTGGGATCTGTTCTAGCATTTTCCCTGGATAACTCTGGCTGCAGGAGGAGCACTTTGTCCCCAAGCAGCTCCCCCAGTGCCCCTTTTCCATGGAAGGGGACAGCAGGACAGCCCAAGGGACATGTTTGAGAGCAGGGGTGAAGCCAGTCCGTGCTGGCGGTGCCCAAATCCTGCAGATCAATCCACAAAAATAAAGAGATTTTTAGTGCCAAAACCTGGAGTGGGAGGCTCCGCCAGTTTGGACAGAGCTGGGCTTTGTTTCATAGGTTCAAAACACAGAAATTTCCTTGTTGCACTCTGGTTTTATTTTTAACTCTTCAGCAGTTTAATATTTCGGAGGTCTGCTTGTATTCCTCCCCCTCCCCAGTTTTCCATCTGCTACTGTGATTAATTGAAGGCCCAGCTTTTCCCTGCCAGCGGAGGGAATGGAAACCTTACCTCGATGGTTTGGCAGGCAGCAGCAGACGTGAATAAGCTCGGAATTCGGGGGGGAAGAGCGAGGTGCGTGTTCCTGGAGCCGGGATGGGGCTGGCCAGGAGCCCTTGCGGGCAGCAGGAGCCTGAGCAGGGCCCGGGGCTGCTCCTCAGGGCTCGGCTGGGAGCTGCTCCGGAGCACTCGGAAACGGAGCGATCCGCTTGCCCACGGACGCTCCAGAGCTCGGATGGGGATGGGAATGAGGATGGAAAAAATGGGAATGGGAATGAGGATGGAAATGGGAATGAGGATAGGGACAGGAATGACGATGGAAATGGGGATGAGGATGGGAATGGGAATGAGGATAGGGATGGGAATGAGGATGGAAATGGGGATAAGGATAGGGACGGGAATGAGGATGGAAATGGGAATGAGGATAGGTACAGGAATGAGGATGGAAATGGGGATGGGGACGGGAATGAGGATGGAAATGGGGATGAGGATAGGGACAGGAATGAGGATGGGGATGGGGATAGGGATGGAGATGGGGATGGGGGTGGGAATGGGAGTGAGGATGGAAATGGGGATGAGGATGGAAATGAGGATGGGAATGAGGATGGAAAAAATGGGAATGGGAATGAGGATGGGAATGAGGATGGGAATGGGAATGAGGATGGGAATAAGGATGGGAATGGGAATGAGGATGGAAAAAATGGGAATGGGAATGAGGATGGGAATGGGAATGAGGATGGAAATGGGAATGAGGATGGGAATGGGGATGGAAATGGGAGTGAGGATGGGGATGGGATGGGGATGCAGAGCTGTGGGGCAGAAGATGAGGCTGCTCCAGCTGCAGTTCCCACTCTCAGGAATGGTTTTTATGGGATCCTGATGGAAGCTGGGGATCCAATGGTCGGTGCAGCTCTTCCTGAGCCGATGGAAATCTGCTCTGCTGGCACAGGGTCCCAGCTGCACTCGGGGGTGGTGACACAGGGGACACAGGCGGGAGAGGAGGGGCTGGGGCCATCCCTGCTGGCCACAGCCGAGTTTGGAGTGTTTCAGGGAGGGAATAGCTCTGCTCCCAAAACCCTTCAGAGCTCTAATTGGGAAAAGATGGGAAGGGAAGCCACAGGACACAGACCTGTCATTAACTGGAGAGCACTGGGGGGTGTGGAGGCCACGGCTGTGGGAGCTGGAGGTGGCCAGGAGACCTTGGTGAGTCACTGCAGGGATCCACAGGGAATGAGAAATCCAGAGGACAAATGTGGCTGCTTGGATGTGGCTCCCGCAGAGCTCCTGGAGCCAGCTCAGTAGCCTGTGCCTGGGATCCTGCTGCTGTGCCTGCAGTTCCGGACCTGGGAGCACTGCACTTGGACTGCAGGAGCCACTTGGGCCAGTGCCATGCAGGGATGTGGAAAAAAATCTATTGCTTCCTATGCGAGTAAAAATATCATGGTTTAGGAACCAGATTTCAGCAGGGAGTGGCTGTTGAGAGGAAGGAAATCCTCAGTCCAGGTTTCAGAGGAGGTGTGGGGTAGAATCATGGAATATCCTGAGTGAGGAGGATCCAATCTGATCCACTGATCCAACCCCAGCCCTGCACAGACACCCCAAATTCCCACCCTGGGCATCCCTGGGAGCACAAACACTCCTGGAGCTCTTGGGAATGTGCCCATTCCCTGGGGAGCCTGGGCACAACCTGGGGGAAGAACCTTTCCCTAAAATCCACCCTAACCCTCCCCTGGCCCAGCTCCAGCTGTTCCCTGGGTCACAGGGAGCAGAGGTTGGAGCTGTCCCTTGGGAGGAAGCTCCAGACTGGGATGAGCCTCCCCCCACTCTGCTCCAACAAACCAAATTCCCTCAAATCCATCCCTTGCAGACCCTTCCCCACCCCGTGCCCCTCCTTTGGTCACTGACAGATCCAGACCTCCCTGAGGCTGTGCAGGGAGCCAGGGTGGTTCTTTCCGTGCCAGTTCCTCCAGCAGAGCTCAGCCAGGGGCTGGGGACGCTGTGGGGTGAGCCCTGCTCCTGTCTGTGCCACAGTCACACTTCAGATCTCTTCTTGGGTGCAGTTCACCCTCGGGGGAGCCGAGCCTGGCCACACACGGTGTCCAGAGAGGATTTTCCCAGTGGGAGAGGGCAGGAGTGTCTGGAGTGAGCTGGGCTGTGTGGAGCAGAGCAAAGCCCTTCCCTGGCAGACTGGGATCAGATGGCTCCGTTCGGGAATGAGCTCAGCGGAGCCTGCAGCCTGGCTCTTGTTTTCCCTGTTCCAGGCTCTCATCCCTGCTGAGCCCCGGGTCCTGCAGGGTTTCCAGGCAGCTTTCCTGTCCCGGTGCCAGCCGCGGTGCGTAAGCTGATTAGCTCTGAGGAGATCAGGGCTCGACAAGGGCTGCAATGCAGGTAAACACCGGAGCCTTTCCTGCAGCTGAGAGCTGCGAAACACGGCTCAGGAGCAGGGAATGGTGCTGGAAGAACCCTCAGGAAAAATACCAAGAAGTGCATGAAGTGATAAGCAGAGCTGATAAGGTGCCTGGTGAGAGACTGAGAGGAGCAGCGAGCACAGATAGGATCAGAGCCTGTAAATACTGTCAACATGACAGCAGGGACGGGACGAGCAGGAGAAAGAGGCATTGTTATCTGATGGAAAACAAGCTCCGGGAGAGCAGCCACGGCACAGGAGGCGTGCAGGGGATCCCCGGGAGCAGGGAGGGAGGAAGGGCAGAGGAGCAAATCCTCAGCTCTCCCTCATTCCCAAGGCTCTCCCTCATTCCCAAGGCTCTCCCTCATTCCCAAGGCTCTCCCGGCTGTGCTGGTGCCATCAGAGTGGTCAGCACCACATCCCCTGGTACAGGCATTGCCCTTGGCACCTGTGATCCTGCCAGGAGCTGCCTTAAATTCCCGTTTTCCAGGTGCCACTGAGGTGTCCTGGCCGGCTGATCCCAGCAGGTGCCTCTTGTTCCCTTTCCCTTCCCTTCCCTTCCCTTCCCTTCCCTTCCCTTCCCTTCCCTTCCCTTCCCTTCCCTTCCCTTCCCTTCCCTTCCCTTCCCTTCCCCAGGGTTTGTGTGAGGGAACGGAGGAAGTCTGGGCAGAGCCTGGATCTGGGATGGTCCCAGGGATCCCCAGGACAGCCTGCTGGAATAAAGCTGGAGCTTGTGTGTCTCACAGCTTGGGAAGGTGCTCCTGGGGCAGGATTTCGGTCTGAAATTCCCATTTGTTGATTCCTGATTTATTGCTGTGTCCAGCGCCGGCTCTTCCTCTCTGGGCATGGGCTGCCAGAGGCCTGTGGCCCTCAGGGGCTAACTGGGCTAACTGGGGCTGGTCTGGGAATTCCAGCTGGAGCCCAGGAGATGCTGGAGCCCACAAGGTGCTCGGCAGGTTCTCCACCCACCACTTGGGCCTTGGTCGGGATCCTCTGCAGACCTGGTGTTTGCTGAGCTCTCCAGGTGCTCCTGCATTCTCTCCAGTGTTCCTGGGTCCTCTCCAGGTGTTCCTGGGTTCTCTCCAGGTGTTCCTGGGTTCTCTCCAGTGTTCCTGGGTCCTCTCCAGGTATTCTTGTGTCCTCTCCAGGTGTTCCTAGGTCCTCTCCAGGTGTTCCTGGGTTCTCCAGGAGCACAGGCACCACAGTTAAGCTGCACATTCCGGGTCAGGGCTCTTGGGGAAGCTGCCTTGGGAGCGAGTGTCCCTTCCCAGAGAGCTGTCCTGGAAGGAGAGCTCACATCAAAGGAGCCGGGATTCGATAGGGATCAAATACTTGCTGCCTCTCCCGTTGCTCCTGCCTGCTGTCACTCACAGGCTGGGGCTGGGCAGCAGCAGTGCTGGCTCTGGGATCATCGGTGTCCCCCAGATGAGGTGACACATTGTAGAGTCTGCGGGTGGGTTTGGGACGGCCGGGACAGACGGGAGATCTCTGCAGTGGGGTTGTAGAGCATGAGGTTTGTTGTGAAGAGACGTGAGTGTAGGAGAGCTGCTGGGGGCTGCCAGACACAGCCTGGAGCAGGGCAGAGAGGAGAGAAGAGCTAAGAGAGCTAAGAGCGAGGATCTGAGAGTGCTAAGAGAGCGAGCTTGTCGCGTACAATCCCATAACTCATCTTCTGTGCTGAATATTCTCATTTTCATTCACCAATCCAGAACAAACTACAAATCTTACACCATTTGCATCCAGCCCATGAGAACTATTGCATCACCATCCAGTGTTCTATTTGAAACCCTAAAAGCTGCTTTTGGGAGCCTCTGCCAGGTGGGGTCTGCTCTGAGCCTTGGGCCTGTCTGCAAGCAGAGGGGATTGTTCAGTCCAAGGGGGATCACCTGCAGTGGCCATGCCATTGTTTTCCAGTTGTTCAGGAGCTGGGCTTTGGGATCTCAAAGCTTGTCTGCATTTCAATCTCGTTTATAGTTTCTCCATTCTCAGCATCTTTAGCCAGGCGATCACATTGATAAGGCTTTCCTCGTTCATCTTCCCCAGCAGCACGTGGTGGCTTTTCCAACCTGCTGTTGGAAGTAGAATGGGGCTGTTGGAGTAGAATGAAGTGACATCTCATGGTCCTGCTGGGAGGGCACTGTCCTGCAGCCCCAGCCCACAGCGAGGGGAGTTCCCCTGAGGAATGTGCTCAGGGGAAGGGAATGGGACTGGCTGGGGCAGCTCAGGGGATCCTGTCCTCTCTGCTGCATGGAGGTGGCTGCTCACAGAATCCCAAAATAGTTTGGACTGGAAGGGACCTTAAAGCTCATCCCATGGCAGGGACACCTCCACTGTCCCAGGCTGCTCCCAGCCCCAGTGTCCAGCCTGGCCTTGGGCACTGCCAGGGATCCAGGGGCAGCCACAGCTGCTCTGGGAAGCTGTGCCAGGGCCTCCCTCCCCACCCTCCCAGGGAGCAATTTTTTCCTAAAAGCCCATAAATTGGAGCTCAGGGCTGGCCCTCAGTGTCACCCTGTGTGTCCCAGCCCTGCCCTCGGGTGCCTCGTGATTCACCGGCGCTTCTGGGGCCAAAGCCAGCAGAGAGAGGGAGCACCCCTGAGCAGCTCTGGCACCAGGAATTGCCATGGAACAATTCCTCACGCGCAGCCACATCACCTCAGAGTGCTGCAGCTGGGTTTGGCCCTGGCTGCTCCCTCACAGTGCTGCTCTCTCTCCACAGAATGCCATGAACCTGCCTCCCGACAAAGCGCGGCTCCTGCGGCAGTACGACAACGAGAAGAAGTGGGAGCTCATCTGTGACCAGGTGAGAGCCCCTGCAGAGCCTCTGGGGGATGCCTCCTCCCAGCTGCTCCATCCACAGCGTCCCTGGGATGAGCAGGGCCCTGTTCCCACGAGTTTCCAACACTCATTCCTTCAGTTTTGCTCCTTTGTTGGTAACCACTCCTGGAGGCCTTGCAGAAACCACCCCAAGCCATGCTGGAATTCTGTCACTCCATGATTTGTGTCACCAATGTTTCTGAGTGTCCCAGAGAGGCAGGGCCTGGCAGGGCCCTGTTCCCAGGAGTTTCCAACACTCATTCCTTCAGCTTTGCTCCATTATTGGTAACCACTCCTGGAGGTGTTGCAGTGACCACCCCAAGCCATGCTGGGATTCTGCCATTCCATGATTTGTGTCAGGAATGTTCCTCAGAGTGTCCCAGAGAGCTCCGTGCTGCAGTCTGTGTCAGCAGCAGGAGCTGTTTGATCCCAGCCTGGATGTGCAAATTCCCATTTGGGAAAGGATTACCAAGCCCATCCACCCTGGGACTCTGTCACTCCATGATCTGTGTCAGGAGTGTCTCTCAGGGTGTCCCAGAGGGGTCTGAGCTCCGTGCTGCAGTCTGTGTCAGCAGCAGGAGCTGTTTGATCCCAGCCTGGATGTGCCAATCCCCACCTGGCAGAGGGCTGCCCCTTTCCCCTGGGATGTTTCCCTCCTGGATTCCCTCTGGCTGCTGATGGCTGCTGGTTGTGCCCGGCTCAGGCTGAGCCCGGCCTCAGAGCCCTGCCCTGCGTGTCCTGAGCAGTGACCTCAGTGCAGGCAGTGTTTGCTGCCCGTGTCCCGCTCCGTGCTGGCGCTGGAGCTGTCACCTGCGGGGACAGGAGGCTGAGCTCCTGTTCATCTCCAGAGGCTGGGAACAGCCTCGGGATAGGCAGGGGCAGAGGCTGGGGCGAATCCTCGTGAGCTGGGCAGCAGTTAGCAGGATGTGGTGGATAGACAGGAACGGTGTTTTAGGGGAAAATGCGATGTGGGGTTTGAGTTTGGGAGCCAGCAGCAAAACTGGGATGTGCCATGAACTTCACAGGAATGGCTGATGGATGATTGATCCAGCACTGGGAATGTGGGGTGTTCCCTTGGGATGGGAACTCGGCAGAAGCAGGGGGAGAGCTTGGCAGGAGGTCAGGAACTTCGGGATAAATCCATTTGTGGGACATTTCCTGTTCAGCTGTGACAGTGGTGCGGTGTCTGATACAATCAGGGAATTCAGGAGTGGTTTGGATTGGGAGGGACCTCAAAGCCCATCCACTTCCAACCCCAGGGACACTTCCACTATCCCAGAGTGCTCCAGCCTGGCCTTGGGCACTGCCAGGGATCCAGGGGCAGCCACAGCAAATCTGGGAATTCCATCCCAATATCCCATCCATCCCTGCCCTCTGGCAGTTTAAATTCGTTGCACGGGTACCTTAACAAAGAATTACCTTTTTTCCCAAGAGTTTCCTTTGCAGAGAACATAAAACTTGAGCTCTTTAAAGATTGCTTAGTGAGACACTGAAAAATTAAAGGAACTGCTGTGAGTGACTGTGGATTCCCCATGCCTGGAATTGTCCAGGCCCAGGAGCTGGGACAGTGGGAGGTGTCCCTGCCCGTGGAACTGGACGGGATTTAAGGTCCCTCCCATCCCAATCCGTTCTGTGATTCCATGGTTGGTGTCCCGGGAGTTCCCTGCCGAGGTGTGAGCTCCGTGCTGCATTCCCTGCTGGCAGCGGGACAGGCGGGAGCGCTTTGATCCCAGCCTGGATGTGCAGATTCCCACCTGGGACTGATCCACCCTGCGCAGCTGCTGCTGATTCACGGCTCAGACTGCAGAGACGAGCAGATGGGAAGGAAATTCGCAATCTGGAGTAATCGCGGCTCTTAACAGCTCCTTGCACAACTCCAGAGTCCACCCCCGGGCTGGGATGAGTCCCTTCCCTGGGACCGGGCCCTTCCCAAGCCTTTGGAAAGGCAGGGGAGCAGCGCAGGGCTGATGTAACCAGCACTGCCAGGAGGAGGAGGAGGAGAGAAGGAGAAGGAGGAAAGGAGGAGAAGAAAGAGAAGGAGAAAAGGAGGAGGAGAAGGAGAAAAGGAGGAGGAGGAGAAAAGGAGGAGGAGGAGGAGGAGAAGAAGGAACAGGAGGAGAAAAGGAGAAGGAGAAAAGGAGAAAGAGAAAAGCAGGAGGAGGAGGAGGAGAGAAGGAGAAGAAGGAGGAAAGGAGAAGGAGAAAAGGAGGAGGAGAGAAGGAGAAGAAGGAGGAGAAAAGGAGAAGGAGAAAAGGAGAAGGAGGAGGAGGAGGAGGAGAAAAGGAGAAGGAGAAAAGGAGAAGGAGGAGGAGCAGGAGGTGACCAAGTGCCACCTTTCCCGTGTCCATCCATCCCTTGGGACACGCTGGGCAGCCAGGACAGGCTGGGGTCTGTCACAGCTCCCTGATGTCCCCTTGGGGTGCTGCCCCCCCCCTCAGTCAGAGCAGGTGGCACTGAAAGCACCCCAAGGCAGCATTTGGGGTGTGACATGTTTGTATCTGTCCCTGGAGTCGCGGGGCTGAGGCACTTCCAGGAGCAGGGGCTGTGCGGGGGGTTTTTGTTATAAATGCAAATTTGCACTCCTGGTTTCCCTTGGTTTCACCCACTCCACAATTCTCACCTGGTTTTGCTTGTAAATCAATGAGGAAATGAACTCTTCCTCTCCTGTGCTGGTTTTCAGCTTTGATCTGAAGGGAAAAAATGTCCACAAATGGAATTTTTCTGAGCAATCCTTGCAGCAGATCCTGAATATTTACCTGTGGAATATTTGGAGAATATTGGGAGTTAATTACCCAAAAGGGACTCTCAGTTTTGCAAAAATGAGAGTGACAAAAGCAAGGAGCGGGTTTTGTAATGATGATGTCAATAATAACAATAACAACAATAATAATATTAATAATAATATCAATAATATTGGTATTAAATAATAATAATACCAATACTACTACTAATAATAATATCAATAATAATACCAATAAAAAGAAATAATAATAGTAATAATAATAATACCAGTAATGATAATTAATAATAAATAATATCAATTAATAATAATAATAATAATAGTAATAATAATCTGCCATGAATAGGATTATGTGCATTATTTGAACCATTGTCAGGGCTGCTGGGCTGGCTGTGGAGGACTCATCCCAGGTGGAATTCTCTCTTCCTTTGTCTATAAACCTCCCAAACCATCTCAGCATTGTCCTCAGAGCTTGCTCCCACCTCTCTGGATGAGGAACAAGGAGGAGGAGAAGAGGAAAGCCAGGAAATCTCTTGTCCACTCTGGAAAGGGTCAAGGCGGCCACGTGAGGCTTGGCGTTGGGAATGATCCAGGCAGGGATGAGGGCGGCATTTCCTGGCGTGGAAATCCAGGAAACGGGATCCTCGTGGGTTCTTTTGGTGTCCTGGAGGCCTCTGGGTGCCGAGGGACAGGGACGGGGAGGGCAGGGCTTGGGGACATCCTGCAAAGGTCTTCATTGCCCTCTAATGGCAAATGGTGGCAGGGGCGTCACCAGGGCACACACGGGAGCTGTGGGAACGAGGGATGGAGGCGCCCGCAGGGAAATCGGGAGGTTTGCACCCAGAATCTCCTCCTGAGGTGTTTGTGAGCTCTCCCTTCCCTGCTGAGCTCCAGGAGAAGGCAGGTGCTGGGTGTTTCGGGGGCCAGCGTGGGGTCATGGGGTGGCGTTGGTGGGATGGGTCCTGGGTCACCCTGAGCTTGGCTTCCAAGGGTTTCCCTGCCCCAGGGATCCACGGATGGCTGGTGGAGAAGGGGCTGAGTGAAAAGCAGGGTGTTGTGGGGGTGCTGTGCCATTCTCTGTCACAAATTCCTCACTGGAGCCCGGATTTCTCCTCCGGAAATTCCCCTCTCTTCTCCCGGATTTCTCTCTCCGCTGCTGAGGAGCCCCTGTGGTGCCTTTGGCCCTTTCACAGCAGAGATCCAGGGGTTTTGCCAGTATCCAGCCAAGGATTTTCCATCAGTTTTTTTGCACTGCAGAAGCCACTGTCGGCTCTGGTTTGAGAGCCTTTGCTCCACAAACATTGTGTATTCCAGGGAATCTGCCCCTGGAATCTGCCCCCTTACCCTTTGGGGTAAATACTGTTGGGTTACACTGTGTGTATTTTAAAAAACAAACCTAGAAGGTCCAGAGTGAGCCTCTTCCCTAAACCCAAAAATGACCAAAAACCACATCCAAATCACCAAAAATAAACATTAAAAAAAAAAATCATAAATTTATAACCTTCTACAGCTATTATGTAAAAATATTATAAATTGTAACCTTATAAAATGTTATTTATCTTTCTTGTTTATATAATCACACATCCTGTGTGTAAAATACTATAAAAAAATCTTCACTACTTAGTAGTGGGCAATAACCATAAAAAAAAACCCCAAAAATCATAAAAATAATCTTAACAAATAATCATAAAATAATCTATAATAATCTTCATCTCTATCTATATAACAAATAACTCTATACAACATCACAATCTCATCCAAAAAATCCTTAACCCTACATTAAATACTGCAAATACAGGATGGAAAATCCCGAGTTTCACTGAACTCGGGAGAAGTTGGACTTTAGGACACTGGTGGCTTCATTCACCTGAGTCTCCCTGGGGGAGGAGGCTCAGGGGAGATCAGACAAGGAGGGATGGAGAGCTTGGAGATGGAGGCACGAGGAGTGCCAGGCTCAGTGGTTTGGGATTGGGAAGGGCTCGGCGCCCCGGGATGGGAGGGAGCAGCAGCTGGATCCAGCACGGAGCTGACGCTGAGCTGCTGTGGCAGGACCTTCATCCCGGGGGAACGGATCCTTCTGCCTCCTCCTCATTAGTGCGGGCACGAGCAGCTGCTGTCACCTCGTGCCACAGGGACACTTCCACAGGGACACATCCGTGCAGGCGGGAATGGCTGGGGCGGGAGCGAGCCACCCTCCGGATCTGCGGGAGACGGGGAATTCTGCTCCGAGTTCAGGATTTGTGTTTGTGCCCCGGGAGAGAGGAGAGCCCGCTCCCATCTCCATCTCCCTGTGCCCCACTGATCCCAATCCATGGGTTCTATGCACTCCCAGCACTGCCTGGGGGATTGTGATCCCGAGTCGGGTGCTCCGGGTGCTTCCCCGGCGTCTGTGAATCCCAGGCACGAAACAGCTTAGCAAGGATAACGAGAATAACGAGAAGAACGCATGGGCTAACGCAGAGAAGTGCCCTGGATGGTTCTGGGAGCCAAGGATTGTTGGAAAAGCCACAATTTCCTGGTTCCGGAATGAATTGGTTTTCCAGAGCTGGGCGATCGGGGATGTGTCAGGTTCTCTGTGGGATCACGTGGAAGAGGAAGGGCACAAGTCCAGCAGTTCCTCTTGGCTGCTGCAGCAGAGCCCCCCCAGGCTCCCTCTTTTCCTGTATCCGTCGGAAAAGAAAGTGCTGATTGTGGGTGAGGGAGGCACAGGAGAGGGGCTGTGCTCCTGCGTCCAGGCTTTTTCCCTGAGTTATGGAATCATGGAATGGGTTGGGCTGGAAAGGACTTTAGAGCCCATCCCATCCCATCCCATCCCATCCCATCCCATCCCATCCCATCCCATCCCATCCCATCCCATCTCATCCCTGCCATGGTAGGGACACTCCCACTGTCCCAGGCTGCTCCAGCCTGGCCTTGGGCACTGCCAGGGATCTAGGGGCAGCCACAGCAAATCTGGGAATTCCAGCCCAGGCAGGAATTCCTCATTCCCAATCTCCCACCCATCCCTGCCCTCTGACACTGGGATCCATTCCCAGTGTCCTGTCCCTCCATCCCTTGTCCCCAAATCCCTCTCAGAATTCAATCCCAGTGAATTCTCCCCGTTTATTCCCCCAAAGGGAAGTGCTGGGCCCAGCTCATCCCGCTGCTCTCTGGCTCTGCTGTCCTGTCCCATCCTGGCTGACACCACCACTCCTCAGGGATTTCCCGATCCCAAAAGGCCCTTTATCCTTGGGAATTAAGCTGGTTTGCTTTGTGGGGTGGCTGACAAAGGCAGTGCGGAGTCACCGCTGCTCCGCGCCCGTGTCCTTTCAGGCTGCAGATAAAGCCGGAGCTCACAGGGCTCACGTAGCGCAGATAAAAAAGGTTCCAGCAGGATTTAGGAACTTTGTTGTGTCTGAATGGCTCGGTGCAGGGGAAGCCACCGCGTCCCAGCCGTGATGTCACCCCCCAGGATTTGCTGAGCAAAGTTTGGCCGCTCCGATCCGGATTTTGAGGCTTTTTATGCGTGTGGTAAAAATCCCTGACCTCGTGTTAAATCCTGGGTTTGGAGGCAGAGCTGGCCCGGGAGTGGGTGGGAATTGCCAGGAGCGCAGGGGAGGAGCTGACAGGAAAAAGCAGGGAATTTTTAACCCTTTAGTTGTGGTTTGTGAGTGCCTTGGGAAGCGTGGGTGTTGGGATGGACGACCATGAGAGGGTTCCGGTGGGTTCCAGCGAGATCAACGCCCTGCCCTCCCAACCCCTGGGAGCTCCCAGCCGGATTTTTGGGAAGAGGGTGGCTGTGAGCAGACATCCAGGGTGACCCAGAGGCCTCCCCGCTCAGCCCCAGCCCTGGCTCTTGCAGCCTCTTAATCAGCCTCTAATATAAAACACTCGGAGCTGGATAAACCCAGACAGGACTCAAAGCCAGCAAAGGGCAATTTGAAAAGCTGATCCCTCCTCGCTTCCCAAACCAGCAAAAAAAGAAACGCTTGAAGGGGCTGTAAAAATGTTTCCAGGCCTAGGAGATGTTTACCACAAGTGGTTTTTGGTCACTCCTCAGGGAAGAGCCTTGCTGGTGTTTGCTGTTCGTGGGTAACATCTTGAAAGTCCTTTTAACCCAAAGAATTCCGCTCCACGGGAAGGAGCAGCATCTTTGGAAATGGAGTTGCTGCGGAGATTAGGGCTTAAATACATAATTACAGCCAGGTTTGAAGAAAACAAACAAAAGCATCCAGTAGCTGCAGCCCAGACTGCTCAGTGTGCTCCTCGAGGCTCTTTAAACATTTCATTTTGAGGATTCCAGGCAATTAAAACTGGCAGTTGGGAAAAGCTCCCGTCACTGGAGCAGATGAGGGTTGATAGTTGGGAAAAGAGAAATAAATCCACAGGAGGAAAGAGCTCCTCTGGGGGATTGGGCTGAGCACAGCTCTGACAGCAGAAAAAGGGGCAATTCCCCAAAAAGGGGGGAATAAATGGGAAGAGGGATGTGGAGTGTTGCTGGGATGGGGTCCTGCTGCCAGGCAGGGCTTGGAATTGGAGGATCCTTGAGGTCTCTTCCAACCCAAACTGTTCTGGGATCATTTTCCCACCTCTGGGACAGGTGAGGGTTGATAGCTGGGAAAAGAAAAATAAATCCAGGAGTGCAAAAGAGCATCTCTGGGGGCTGGGCTGAGCAGAGCTCTGACAGCAGCAGAGAGCCCCAAAAAGGGGGAATAAATGAGAGAGGGGATGTGGAGCATTGCTGGGATGGGATCCTGCTGCCAGGAGGATGGGGCAGGGCTTGGAATTGGAGGATCCTTGAGGTCTCTTCCCACCCAAACCACTCTGGGATCATTCTCCCACCTCTGGGACAGGTGAGGGACACGACCACCGACGGAATCCACCTTCCTGCCCCTGGATCCCTGGCAGTGTCCAAGGCTGGGCTGGACGGGGCTTGGAGCACCCAGGGACAGTGGGAGGTGTCCCTGCCATGGTCAGGGTGGAATCAGGTGATCCTTGAGGTCCCTTCCCACCCAAACCATCCCAGGATTCCAGGAAATCTCTGGGAGCCGCTGAGAGGAGCCTGGCTCCAGAAATCCCTGAGGGAGAGCCAAGAGGAATCCCAGATTGTGGACGTGGTGCCGGAGCAGGACAGACCCTGCCGGTGTCACTTTGTCCAGAGAAGAACCCAGTGTAGGAATTCTCGTTTTCTGAGCTGTTTTTTAGATAAAAAAGGAAATGCCAATTCCAGAGCTGCGTGGAGGTGCCTGGAAAAAGAATCCAGTTGGAAAAGAGGAAAGCCATGAGTGCTGTGTTTTCCAGAGCTCCCACCAGGGCTACTGATTTTTCCTGGATTTTCCCCTGATTTTCCCCTGATTTTCCCTGATTTCCCCCTGATTTTTCCCTGATTTTCCCCTGATTTTCCCCTGCTTTCCCAGCTGGAGCTCAGGGAAGAGTTTTTCCTTCGTTTTCTCCTGCTGGCAATGAAGGATTATTTTTTTTTTCCCAGCAAGCAGCAAGATAATGACAGGAAGAGCTTGTGGTGTGCAGGCAGTTCTGGTAACTGGGCAGCAGAGTCCTGCTCAGTCTGGAATAACTTTGGGATCATGCAGTCAGAATTCCATCCTGACCTAATGCAGGGAGGTTCCAGGTTTACAAAAGGGGAAATTCCAGGAGGAGGCTGGGATGAGATCTTTCTTTCCTCCAGGGAAAGGGGCAGAGCAGCTGGAAGTTCTTCCAAGATACAAACAGGATCAGGAGTTTCGGGAATGCTGCGAGGAGGTTTGGACGCAGCACGGTGCTCGTGGAACAGCTCGTGTTTGACGGCAGCTTTGGAGGGATGAAATTCCTGCAGGGTGATGGGAATGCAGGGGAAAATCAGGGGAAAATCAGGGAAAAATCGGGGGGAAATCAGGGGGAAATCAGGGAAAAATTGGGGGAAAATCAGGGAAAATTAGGGGAAAATCAGGGGAAAATCAGGGAAAGATCAGGGGGAAATCAGGGGAAAATCAGGGAAAAATCAGGGGAAAATCAGGGAAATATCAGAGGGAAATCAGGGAAAAATCAGGGGAAAATCAGGGGAAAATCAGGGGAAAATCGGAAAAATCAGGAGAAAATCAGGGGAAAATGAGGGGAAAATCGGGGAAAATCAGGAAAAATCAGGGGGAAATCAGGGGAAAATCAGGGGAAAATCAGGGGAAATCAGGAGAAAATTGGGAAAATCAGGGGGAAATCAGGGAAAAATCAGGGGAAAATCAGGGGAAAATCAGGGAGCTCTCAGCAGACAGAGCTGGTGTTTGTCACCAAAATCTGAGCTCTGGGGCTGAGGGGGATTGGAGATTGGGTGATCCCTGCGGGAGGTGTTGGGACCTTGAGGGATGGATTCCCACTGGCAGAGGGCAGGGATGGATGGGAGATTGGGAATGAGGAATTCCTGGCTGGGCTGGAATTCCCAGGTTTGCTGTGGCTGCCCCTGGATCCCTGGCAGTGCCCAAGGCCAGGTTGGACACTGGGGCTGGGAGTGGCCTGGGATTGTGGAAGGTTTTTTTCCAAGTGGTTAAAAAGGATTTTATCTTGGTGTTTTCAATCCATCATGGACCTGCATCCACTCTCCTGACCCTTCTCCTTCCTCTCCATGCTCCTGCCGAGCAGAAATCCTGACATTTCGGATGGATGTGCAGCTAAAATTCAGAATTCCCACTGAATGTTTGAGGTGTATTTTAATCCTGTTGACACCAATGTCGAGATGCATTTAAATCTATTTTATCTGCATGCATAATTGCCCACTTAGGAACAAAATATAAATGTATTATAAATGTGTTATAAATATATATATATTTATATATATTTTTATACATAAATATATATATTCATATATATAAAAATTATATATATATAAATATATGTCATATATATAATAAATTATATATATTTATACATAAATATAAAATATTTATAGATAAAGTATATTTTTATATTATTTATATTTATTATATTAAATATATTTATATATATTTATATATACTATATATTATAAATATATATTATGAATATATATTATAAATATATATAATAAATATAGATATTTATTATATAAATATATATAATTATATATATTATATATTTTAATATATTTATATTTATATATATAAAATATATATGAGAATATATTTGTATATATAAATATAAAATATTATATACATCATAAAATATTTATATAAATAAATAGATATTGTTTAATACTTATTTAAAATATGTATTTTCTGGATAAAGCAAATACAGAAGAATGGCTGATGTTTATTCCTGTCTCCTTTCCAGGAAAGATTCCAAGTGAAGAACCCTCCACACACGTACATCCAGAAGCTGAAGGGGTATCTGGACCCAGCAGTGACCAGGAAGGTGAGGAGCACCCTGATCCCTCCTGCCTGTCCCTAATTCCTCAGCCGGGATGGTCCCAGCTCCCTTCCTGCCTTCGTGACAAGGCTCAGGGAGAAGCCAAGAGAAATCGGGAATGTGGTGTTTTGGTTCTTTGTTTGGGAAGGAGAGCAGGTGTTGGGAAGCCAAGGATCATCTGGCACGGAGCACGGATTGTTTTAATAACGTTGGCTTCAATAAATAATCTGGTAAATTGTCCCTGAGCTGGGCTCTAGGCCTGGCTTTGCTAAACCCGCCTGATGGCCCTTCACTCACCCGTGGGAAGGGGTGTCCAAGTTTTGAGACCTTTTCTCTGGGAATTTGCCTGGCAGAGGCTCGGTGCAGCTGAGGCTCCATCCGTGGGGATCAGCTGCATCCGTGGGGATCAGCTCCATCCGTGGGGATCAGCTCCATCCGTGGGGATCAGCTGCATCCGTGGGGATCAGCTGCATCCATGGGGATCAGCTCCATCCGTGGGGATCAGCTCCATCCGTGGGGATCAGCTGCATCCGTGGGGATCAGCTGCATCCATGGGGATCAATTCTCATCCATGGGGATCAGCTCCATCCGTGGGGATCAGCTGCATCCGTGGGGATCAGCTGCATCCATGGGGATCAGCTCCATCCATGGGGATCAGCTCCATCCGTGGGGATCAGCTCCATCCATGGGGATCAGCTGCATCCATGGGGATCAGCTCCATCCGTGGGGATCAGCTCCATCCGTGGGGATCAATTCACATCCATGGGGATCAATTCCCATCCGTGGGGATCAGTTCCCATCCGTGGGGATCAGTTCCATCCTTGGGGATCAGCTCCATCCGTGGGGATCAATTCTCATCCATGGGGATCAGCTCCATCTGTGGTGACAATTCCCATCCATGGTGACAATTCCCATCCATGGTGACAATTCCCTTCCATGGTGACAATTCCGAGCTCTGCCCTGCCCTGCAGTGACCCCAGGTGGGTTCCCTGTGGCAAACACGGATCCTGCACAGCAATTCCCTGGCACAGGGAAGGAGCCCGGAGCTCCCCGAGCTCCCTGAGCTCCCAGCTCCTGTCCTGGGGCACGGTGACACCGTGGGACAGCGCTGCTCTTGTTGGAGCCTCCAGCCAGGAGCAGGAAACCATTTCCTGGGAAACCTTGGCATTTCCCTGGGTGGATTTTCCCCAGCCCTGGATGGATTTTCCCCATCCCTGGGTGGATTTTCCCCAGCCCTGGGTGACTTTTCCCCACCCCTGGTTGGATTTTCCCCATCCCTGAATGAATTTTTCCCAGCCCTGAATGGAGTTTCACCATCCCTGGATGGATTCTCCGCAGCCCTGGATGGATTTTCCCCAGCCCTGGGTGGATTTTCTCCAGTCCTGGATGGATTTTCCCCATCCCTGGATGGATTTTCCCCATCCCTGGATGGATTTTCCCCATCCCTGGATGGATTTTCCCCATCCCTGGATGGATTTTCCCCATCCCTGGATGGATTTTCCCCAGCCCTGGATGGATTTTCCCCATCCCTGGATGGATTTTCCCTAGCCCTGGGTGGATTTTCTCCAGCCCTGGATGGATTTTCCCCATCCCTGGATGGATTTTCCCTAGCCCTGGGTGGATTTTCTCCAGTCCTGGATGGATTTTCCCAGTCCCTGGATGGATTTTCCCCAGTCCTGGATGGATTTTCCCCAGCCTTGAATGAATTTTCTCCATCCCTGGATGGATTTTCCCCATCCCTGGTTGGATTTTCCCCATCCCTGGGTGAATTTTCCCCATCCCTGGGTAGATTTTCCCCATCCCTGGATGGATTTTCCCCATCCTTGGGTGGATTTTCCCCAGTCCAGGATGGATTTCCCCAGTCCAGGATGGATTTTCCCCAGCCCTGGATGGCTTTTCCCCAGTCCTGGATGGATTTCCCCATCCCTGGATGGATTTTCCCCAGTCCAGGATGGATTTCCCCAGCCCCATGAACGGGGTCTTTGTGTTGTTTCTCCGGAGGGTTTTGGGGGTGGTTCCGTGTTTGGCTCCGCTCCGTGGGCTCACATTGGAGCCTTTCTTGTCCTGTGACAAATGACAAACCCAAAGGGCCTAAAAATAACTGCTGGGAGTTCCTGCCTGTGCTGGGGTCATTCCGGATCACCCGCAGCCCTTCCTCGTCCTGGCTGACACGGAGAGATCCCACAGGGATGGGAGAGCTCATCCCACGGGATTCTGGCTGGGATTGGGGTGGGGTCGCTGCTTTGGCTCCACCTGGCTTCCAACCTGTGCCACCCTCACGTCCAGGATTCCCTTCCCAAAATCCCACCTGACCCTGGTCATTCTGCACCCGCTCAGAAATGAGAATGAGCTGGACCAGGGCATTCCAAGAGGAATTTCTCCAGCTGTTTCAGCCCTTTTCCTTGGCTCCACCTGACTCCAAGCTCACATCCAGTAATCCCTTCCCAAAATCCCTTGGCTCCACCTGACCTCCAGCCTGTGCCACCCTCACATCCAGGAATCCCTTCCCAAAATCCCACCTCACCCTGCCCTGGTCATTCCGCACCCATTCAGCTCTCCTTTCCCTTCCTCAGAAATGAGAATGTGCCAGGACAGGCATTCCAAGAGGAATTTCTCCAGCTCTTTTAGCCCTTTCCCTCGGCTCCACCTGGCCTCCAGCCTGTGCCACCCTCACATCCAGGAATCCCTTCCCAAAATCCCACCTGACCCTGGTCATTCTGCACCTGCTCAGAAATGAGAATGAGCTGGACCAGGGCATTCCAAGAGGAATTTCTCCAGCTGTTTCAGCCCTTTCCCTTGGCTCCACCTGACTCCAAGCTCACATCCAGGAATCCCTTCCCAAAATCCCCCCTCACCCTGCCCTTGTCATTCTGCACCCGCTCAGCTCTTGTTTTCCTTGCTCAGAAATGAGAATGTGCTGGACCAGGGCATTCCAAGAGGAATTTCTCCAGCTGTTTCAGCCCTTTTCCATGGGCAGGGAGCAGAGGATCCTCCAATCCTGCTCCAGATGGGATTAAGGTGCCCCCGTTGGCTCTGTCACCCCGTTTTCTAAATCAGAGCAGCTCTGCAACCTTCAGGAGAAAGTTTGATGCTAAACCAAAGCTTGGTTTATGAAGAAATGTTTATTTATCTGCAGGATTTTAATTTCCTGGATCCTGGAAGCTCCTGGGAACAGAAGGGGTTTCTGCACACGTGTTTTTGTGGGCTGCTGGTGCTGCATTCCTGGGATTTGGAGGAGTTCTCAGTCACCTCCACGGTTTCTGTGAGGTGCTGATGGTTTTTAATAGAGCCTGACTGTGATTTCTGCTGCTGGTTCCATTGCAGAAATTCAGGAGACGAGTCCAGGAGTCGACTCAGGTGCTCCGAGAGCTGGAAATTTCCTTGAGGACAAACCACATTGGGTAAGAATTCCTGATGCCTCTGGTTCTTTTTATGTTTTATTTTTTTATTTTTACTTTTATTTTTTTAATTTTTAATTCTTAATTTAATTTTTGATTTTTATTATTTTAAATTTTTATGATGTTTATTATTTTTATTATTTTATTTTTATTATTTTTATTATTTTTACTATTTTTATTATTTTTATTATTTTTATTATTTTTATTATTATTATTATAACAATTTATTTTTAATATTATTATTTAAAACTTTTACTTTTTATTTTTAAATTTATTATTTTATTTTTAAATTTAGTCCTGTATCAAGTTATTTTTATTATTACTTTTAATTTTTACTCTGTTTTTAAATTTATTACTTTTCTTTTTAAATTTATTCATGTATCAATTTACTTTTTATTATTACTATTTTTAATTTTTACTATTTTAATTCTTAAATTTATTATTTTTATTTTTAAATTTACTCATATATCAATTTATTTATTATTATTATTTTTAATTTTTACTATTTTTATTTGTAAATGATTATTTTTATTTTAAAATTTATTCATGTATCAATTTATTTTTTATTATTACTATTTTAAATTTTTACTATTTTAATTTTTAAATTTATTATTTTTATTTTTAAATTTAGTATATCCATTTATTTTTTATTATTATTTTTAATTTTTACTTTTTATTTTGAAATTTATTACTTTTCTTTTTAAATTTATTAATATAACAACTTATTTTTATTATTATTTTCAATTTTTACTCTTTATTTTTAAATTCTTTATATTTTATTTTTAAATTTATTATTTTTATTTTAAAATTTATTATTTTTATTTTTTAATTTATTCATGTACCAAATTTTTACTTTTTAATTTAAGTTTTAATTCCAGCAGTGCCCGTCTTTGAGAAAGCACCTCTGTGCACGTCAAGAAGTGACTGATAATGAAAGCCTGATGGGCTTAGTTAAGGGGAGCTGGGCATCTCCGGAGGAGAATTCAGCTTTGATCCTTTCCTGATGGATTTATCCACGTTTTTGAAGGCTGGGGAAGGGTTGGAATCAGCCCCTGCTCGGTCAGAGCCCAGGGAGTGAGGCTGTGTCAGAATGAAAACAAAGCTGCAGCTCTAAATTCCCGTGTCACCCCCCTGCTGTTCTACAGCTCTGACGTGGGGCAGTTCCTGGAGCTGGGAATTACATCCCAGGATTCCCCACGAGGCAGGAAATCCATCCCGAATTCTGCAGCAGCATCGCCAGAGCTTCGGTTTTTTAGCAGAATCCCCTTCCCATCCCCATTCCCACCAACCTCCCCTTCCTGTGGGCCCTGAGGCTGCTCCAGCGCTGGGGAGCATTCCCAGAGTTTCTCTCCATGATCACACGCTCTGCCCAGCGCAATTCCATGGATTTTCCGGGATTCTGCTGGGATTTGGAGGGAATGGGGCTGGTTTAAGCTGTGGGAGGGATTGCAGTTCCCACCCCATAAACTCCCCCCACAGCCCTGCCAGGTCCTCCCTCCTTTTCCCCACCAGAGCCTTGAGGCATCCATGGATTCTCCTGGATTTGGGATCAGCAGGAGGAACCTCAGTGCTGCACCAAGAAAAGAGGGGACACGACCAGAGTTCATTTTTTGGTGCCCCTGGCTGAAGGATTCCTTCCAAAACACATTTTTTACAAAAGGCCAGGGAAATGGTGAAAAATGTCCATCCTGAAGATCAGGGGAACTCAGAGGGGATGAATTCCCACTCCACGAGCCTGGAGCTGCACTTCCCTCCCTGGATTCCCTCATTCCTGTGCCTCCCAGGGGATTTGCTGCCCCACTGGGGTTCAGAGCAGAGCTGGGGCTGTGCTGAGCCTCCTTTTCCCCCTTGCCTCACCCCTAAATTAACGGATTTCCAAATTTTTCTTGGCATTCCCAAACGTTTGGAACGTAAGAGACTTCCCTGAATTATTTAACGAAACCCAGAGGCCAGAATTCACTGCAGCAGGTGAGCACCTTCTAAAGAAAAGAGGCAAAATTGCTGCCAAAAATCCACCCAGGGTATCCATCAGAGATTCTCCTCCAGCTTTTCCAGCCTGCTGGAAAACCAGGATCAGATGAGAACGGAGCCAAGTCCCTGTGTTAGGAGCTGACCTTCACAGTGCTACAAAAACCCCTCATTTCAGTCCCTTTGGAAAGGCATCTAAAGGACTCTTTCAAGTCCTCTAAATCATTTTGAAAAAGCCTTTTTTTTTTATTTTTCCCTGAGTGAGACCCAAAGTGCTGCAGTGGCTCTGTCTCGGGTTTTCCTGAGAATTCCAGGGAATCCCAAAGCCCCTGGAAAGGCTCTGATGTCCGGTGTTTCTCTCCCAGGTGGGTCAGGGAGTTCCTGAATGAGGAGAACAAAGGCCTGGATGTGCTGGTGGAGTACCTGTCCTTTGCCCAGTATGCAGTCACGTAAGTCAGACATTCCCAGCGTTTCCTGCCAGGAAATCCATGGATTTTAGGGAATTTTCCTTCATTTGAAACGGGAGAAGCACTGAAGAGGCTGCCCAGGGCAGCGGTGGGGTCACAATCCCTGGAATTGTTCAAGAAATGATTTGGTGGGCATGGAAGTGCTTGGTGGTTCTGGTCTTTTCCAGCCTCAGCAATTCCATGATTCCGTGGGCCTGAGAGCAGAGGAAATCGTGATGTGGGTCTGGAATTATTGCATCCCAGCAGACCAAAAAAAGCCTGAATTTAGACCTCGGGATTATTCATCTTTATTCTTATTTTTTATCTTTGGTCTCGGAGCATCCTAAAGGGTGGAGAACCCATCCCACAAAAGTGTGGGAAGATGCAGGATTCCTTGGGAACACGTTTGGAATTGGTGTCCAAGCTGGGCTGTGTATTCCTGCTGTGTCCAAAGGGATTCCCACCCTCCAGGCCCTGCTCCCAAGGCTCCTGGGCAGCAGATGTGCAGCAGCACAGCTCAGCAGCAATTCCAGGGGCATTCTGGAAGTTGGGAAGACTGGAAACTGAGTTTTTTCTGGCATTTTGGCATTTGGGAAGACTGGAAGCTGAGTTTTTTCAGATATCTGGGAAATTGGGAAGACTGGAAACTGAGTTTTTTCTGACATTTGGGAAGTTGGGAAGACTGGAAACCGACTTTTTTCGGACATCTGGGAAGTTTGGATCAGGTTTAGTGTTTTGGGTCATAAATCATGACACAGGCTCTGAAAAACCAGTGGGGAAAATCAGCTTTCAGTCGAGATCTTCAGCTGGGACTTCACTTTATTGTCATGGAATCAGCCCAGACTGGGTTGGGTTGGATTGGGTTGGGTTGGGTTGAGTTGGAGTGGCTTGGGTTGGGTTGGATTGGATTGGATTGGATTGAGTTGAGTTGGAGTGGCTTGGGTTGGATTGGATTGGATTGGATTGGGTTGGGTTGAGTTGAGTTGAGTTGAGTTGAGTTGAGTTGGAGTGGGTTGGGTTGGGTTGAGTTGGAGTGGGTTGGGTTGGGTTGAGTTGGCTTGGTCAGGTTGAGTTGGGTTGGATTGGATTGGATTGGATTGGATTGATTTGGGTTGGATTGGATTGGATTGGGTTGAGTTGGCTTGGTTTGGGTTGAGTTGGGTTGGATTGGATTGGATTGGATTGGATTGGGTTGAGTTGGCTTGGTTTGGGTTGGGTTGAGTTGGGTTGGATTGGATTGGATTGGATTGGATTGGATTGGATTGGGTTGGGTTGGATTGGGTTGAGTTGGATTGGATTGATTTAGGTAGGGTTGGGTTGGATTGATTTGGGTTGGGTTGGGTTGGGTTGGGTTGCATTGGATTGGGTGGGGTTGGGTTGGTTGGGCTGGGTTGGGTTGAGTTGAGTTGAGTTGAGTTGGGTTGGGTTGAGTTGGATTGGATTGGAGTGGGTTGGATTGGATTGGGTTGGGTTGAGTTGAGTTGGGTTGGGTTGGATTGGGTTGGATTGATTTTGTTTGGATTGGGTTGATTTAGGTTGGGTTGGGTTGGATTGGGTTGGATTGATTTAGGTTGGGTTGGGTTGGATTGATTTGGGTTGGGTTGGGTTGGGTTGGGTTGGGTTGGGTTGGATTGGGTTGTGTTGAGTTGGGAGGGACCTCAAAGCCCATCCTGCCATGGTCAGGGAGCCTTCCACTACCCCAGGATGCTCCAAACCCCATCCAGCCTGGCCTGGACAATTCCAGGCGTGGGGAATTCATCCACATCCATTCAGGATATCGGAGCAGACTTTTTTATATTAAAAAAATGAAAAAGAGGCCTCAAGTTAAAGATAATTTTGGAGTAGAAACTCAAGCTGGGGAGAGCTGATAATTTATTTTTAGCATCAGATTTACATCTGGCACAGCCCGGAAAAGAGATTTGTGGTGGGGCTGCGGGGAAATTTATGAGGGAAAATCCAATGGTTTCAAATGTTCCCCACTGGAAAAAACCGTGCACAGCAAAAAGAAATGTTTGCACAAAGCCTTTCTTCCTAAATTTATCCAAATGTACTCCGGCAACCCGCCGGGTTCCTCCCTTCCCACATGGGGAACGTGAGTAATAACCTCAGGAGCTGGGAGGGGAACAAGCAATTCCTGCTTGGAATGGCAGAGCAGCAGGCAGGGAGACAGGAATCCGGGAATCTGGGATGGATGTGGGGATGGTTGAGAGTGCTGGGAGAGAAACAAGCAATTCCTGCTTGGAATGGCAGAGCAGCGGGCAGGGAAGCAGGAATCTGGGAATCTGGGATGGATGTGGGGATGTTTGAGAGTGCTGGGAGGGAAAGAGGGGAACAAGCAATTCCTGCTTGGAATGGCAGAGCAGCGGGCAGGGAGGCAGGAATCTGGGAATCTGGGATGGATGTGGGGATGTTAGGGTGTGCTGGGAGGGGAACAAGCAATTCCTGCTTGGAATAGCAGAGCAGTGAGCAGGGAAGCAGGAATCAAGGAATCTGGGATGGATGTGGGGATGTTAGGGTGTGTTGGGAGGGGAACAAGCAATTCCTGCTTGGAATAGCAGAGCAGCAGGCAGGGAGGCAGGAATCAGGGAATCTGGGATGGATGTGGGAATGGTTGAGAGTGCTGGGAGGTTTGTGGGGCTGAACTGGGATGGAGGGAACCAAAGTGATTGATGGAGATTCCCAGAATTCCCAGCCTTTCCTTCCCAGCAGGGATATTCCTCAGCAAGCAGCCAGTGTGGATTTAGTTTAGGTTGGAGAAGGTGTTTGGATGTGTCCCTGAGGGATTCACAGCCCTGTGGATGTGGCACTTGGGGACAAGGGGAAGGGCTGGGAATGGTTGAATTCCATGGTCTGGGAGGGTTTTCCCACCCTGAATTGTGGCTCTGGGATTTCCTTCCCCATGTGGAGCTCATCCTGTTTCCCTGGACTTTTCCATGTCCCTCCAGCACCATGACTCTCCTCTTCCATCACTATTCCAGCTGTGGAAATCCCAGAGCCCTGGGATGGTTTGGGTGGGAAGGGACCTTCCCAGTTCCAGGGAGCAGTTGGATTTGATGATCTTGGAGAGCTTTTCCTCTGCTTTTGTCCCATTTGGCTTTGCCCGATGATTCTGGGATTCCACCAAACCCTGCAGCGGGAAGGAAACTCCGCGCGTGTCTCTTCCGCCTCACCCAGCCTTGGAATTTCCGTTCCCTTGCAGATTTGACTTTGAAAGCCTGGAGAACAGCGTGGAGAACTCCATGGACAAGTCCAAGCCCTGGAGCAGATCCATCGAGGACCTGCACAGGGGCAGCAATTTGCCCTCTCCCGTTGGGAACAGCATCTCCCGCTCCGGCAGGCACTCCACGCTCCGGTACGGCACCCTCGGGACAGCTGATCCCACCGGGATATCCCGGATCCTCCCTCTGTTCCCATTGGAATATCCCTGATCTCCCTCTGTTCCCATTGGGATATCCCTGATCCTCCCTCTGTTCCCATTGGGATATCCCTGATCCTCCCTCTGTTCCCACCGGGATATCCCTGATCCTCCCACTGTTCCCATTGGGATATCCCTGATCCTCCCTCTGTTCCCTTTAGGATGTCCCTCATCCTCTCTCTCTTCCCAGCAGAGGTGTGGGACAGCTGTTCCCTTTAGGATATCCCTGATCTGCCCTCTTCCCGTGAGGATATCCCTGATATTCCCAGTGTTCCCAGCAGAGCTGTGGCCCAGGAAGGGGTTGGTGGTTTGAGGTGGAAGGAGCCTCTCCGGGGCAGGAATCGGTTCCCAGGGCAGGATGAGCTGAGGAAGCCGTTCCTCTTCTCCAGAATTCCCATGGGTCCAGCCAGTCTGGGGCTCCCATCCCGTGTCCCATCCCTTCCAGCAGCTCACTCCTTCCATGCTGCCATGAACGGGATATTGGATCCTTTGGAAAGGCCTCTTCCCTCCCCAGGCCTGCTGTCACTCTCTCACCATTCCACCCTTCACTACCAAGCCTCTCTTCCCAGTATTCCTTTTTTTTTTTAAGTTTTATTCATGGAAAAGGCAGGCTCAATTCCCAGGATTGGCTGACAGTCACCTCTCTTCCATTCCTTGGGTGTCCCACTCCAGCACCACCCTCAGCTCCCAGTACTCCCAGAGGTGCAGCTGGGACTGCTGGGTCCTTTGGGATTACTTTTTTTGTTTTTATGGAGTTTTGCTCAATAATAATAATAATAATAATAATAATGATAATAATGACACAATAATGAGCACAGAAGTGCCCAGACCTGGAGGCAGTGGGGCCTCACTCCCAGGTCCCCTCCCGGCAGGGATGGGTTTGGTTTTCCAGGCCCTGGGCTCGCTGTCGCGTGGCTCCAAACCTCCCACCTGGAGGATTTCATTCCCAGCCCTCAGGCAGTGGGGAGGAAGCTCTGGGAAATAAATCCAGCTCTGGAGTGCAGCAGGATCCCCTGGCCAGAGGATTTAGGGGTTTTTTAGTGGGTTTGGTGTTTTTTGCTCTTCGATTGCTCTGCCAGGGGTGGCAGAGCCCGAGCTGGCAGGAGGCGCCGGTTCCGTGTCCTCGGGAGGAGCCCTTGGGATTAGGAATGCCGAGATCAGGAATTCCTCACATCTCTCACATTGTTTCTCTTCATCTCCTTCCACCCTTTTCCCATTCTCACACCTCCCTTTATTCCTCCTCACCGGTCTCACTCTCCATTTCAACATCTCCATTCCCTTCTCCCTCTCGGACACTCTTTCCCGGTTCTCCCACCCTTCCCATCTCTCCCATCTTTCCCACCTTTCCCACCCTTCCCACCTGTCCCACCATTCCCACTTTTCCCACCTGTCCCACCCTTCCCACCTGTCCCACCATTCCCACTTTTCCCACCTGTCCCATCTTTCCCACCTGTCCCACCATTCCCACTTTTCCCACCTGTCCCACCCTTCCCACCTGTCCCACCATTCCCACTTTTCCCACCTGTCCCACCTTCCCCACTTGTCCCACCTTCCCCACTTGTCCCACCTGTCCCATCTTTCCCACCTCTCCCACCATTTCCCACCTGTTCCACCTTCCCCACTTGTCCCACTTTTCCCACCTGTCCCACCATTCCCCACACTCTCCCCCTCTCCCACCCCTCAGATTGGTTTCTCTGCCCGCCCACCTTGAGCTCCATCGCTGCCGCAGCTGCCTGGCAGCCGAGTGCCTCTGGAGCAGCTTCCCCTTGCGCTCCGGCTCTGCCGCCGCGGCTCCCGCCCGGAAAACCCCGTAAGTCCCCGTGGGAAGTGTCCCAGCAGGGCATGGAGAGCCCCGGGGCCAGCTCTGCTCCCATGCCATGGATAATGGGGTGGCCACACGGGCTGGGACAGCCCCGGGAGCACAATCCAGCCCCAGCACGTGTGGCTCTCCCATTATGATCCCAAGCGTAGTTGGCTTCCGTAGAGCGGGATTTCATGGAGAGAGGGAAGCGTGGTTTGCTCGGAAGCAGGAGCTGAGTTCTCCCTCTCAAACGGTTGTGTTTGGTACTGAAATCAGAGCTTTTAGTCCCTGTGCACTCTTGTTTCCTCTTTTTGTTACAAATGGAGGTGCTGCTCGTACCCGAAACTGCCACGGAAATGGGAGCTGGAGGAGTTTCCCAGCCCAAAATTCCCCTCGTGCCTCCAGAGCCGTCACAGTTCCGGGGCAGTGTTTGTGGAAATGGGTTTTGGTGGTTTTTTATTCTTAAATCTGTGCTTTAAAATCTGTATTTTTAGTATTCTTTTCAATGGGCATTTTAAAAAGATTTGTGGTTTTTTTTAAAAAGTCTTTTTAAAAATGTGCATTTTAAAAAATGTGCATTTTTTCAATAGCTGGGGATTATGTGTGTTAAAAAAAACCCCAGAGATTCTTAAATCTGTTTTAAAATCTGTATTTTTAATATTCTTTTTAATGGATACTTTTAAAAAAAATGTGCATTTTTAAAATAGATTTTTTCAATAGCTGGGGATTATGTGTGTTACAAAAACCAGAGATTCTTAAATCTCTGTTTTAAAATCTGTATTTTTAGTATTCTTTTCAATGGGCATTTTAAAAAGATTTGTGGTTTTTTTAAAAAGTCTTTTTAAAAATGTGCGTTTTAAAAAATGTGCATTTTTGTAAAAAGTGCATTTTTTAAAATGTGCATTTTTAAAATATATTTTTTCAGTAGCTGGGGATTATGTGTGTTAAAAAAACCCAGAGATTTGTAAATCTCTGTTTTTAAATCTGTATTTTTAATAGTCTTTTCAATGGATATTTTGAAAAATATGTGGGTTTTTTTAAAGTATTTTTTAAAATGTGCATTTTAAAAAATGTGCATTTTTTTCAATAGTTGGGGATTATGTGTGTTAAAAAAACCCAGAGATTCTTAAATCTCTACTTGAAAATCTGTATTTTTAGTATTCTTTTCAATGGATATTTTAAAAAATATGTGGGGTTTTTTTTAAGTCTTTTTAAAAATGTGCATTTTAAAAAATGTGCATTTTTTCAATAGCTGGGGATTATGTGTGTTAAAAAAACCCCAGAGATTCTTAAATCTCTGTTTTAAAAACTGTATTTTTAATATTCTTTTTAATGGATATTTTTTTTAAAAATGTGCATTTTTAAAATATATTTTTTCAGTAGCTGGGGATTATGTGTGTTAAAAAAACCAGAGATTCTTAAATCTGTGCTTTAAAATCTGTATTTTTCGTATTCTTTTCAATGGGCATTTTAAAAAGATTTGTGGTTTTTTTAAAAAGTATTTTTAAAAATGTGCATTTTAAAAAATGTGAATTTTTAAAATATATTTTTTCAATAGCTGGGGATTATAAGTATTAAAAAAGTGAAAGCTAAAGGCAGGTGAGAGATTTTAAGAAGGGAGGGTTTTTTTTATTATTGTAATTGTTTTAATTATCATTTTTATAATTAGTAAATATTGGTGAATTTTGAGAAATGTGCATTTTTAAAAGTGCATTTTTTAAAATGTGAATTTTTAAAATATATTTTTTCAATAGTTGGGAATTGTATGTATTAAAAAAAAGTGAAAGCTAAAGGTAGGTGAGAGATTTTAAGAAGGGAGGGAGTTTTTCAAATTATTGTAATTATTTTAATTATCATTTTTATAATTAGTAAATGTTGGTGAATTTTTAGAAATGTGCATTTTTAAAATACATTTTTTCAATAGTTGGGGATTCTGTGTGTTAAAAAAACCCCCTGAAAACTAAAGGTAGGTGAGAGCTTTTAAGAAGGGAGGGGTTTTTTATTATTGTATTTGTTTTAATTATAATTTTCATAATTAGTAAATATTAGTGAATTTTTAGAAATGTGCATTTTTAAAAAAATTTTTAAAGGTCTGTTTTTAAAACATATTTTTTCAATAGCTGGGAATTATATGTATTTAAAGAAGTGAAAGGTAAAGGTAGGTGAGAGATTTTAAGAAGGGAGGGGTTTTTTTTATTATTGTAATTGTTTTAATTACAATTTTTATAATTAGTAAGTATTAGTGAATTTTTAGAAATGTGCATTTTTGAAATGTGCATTTTTAACAATGTGAATTTTTAAAATACATTTTTTCAATAGCTGGGAATTATATGTATTAAAAAAAGTGAAAACTAAAGGTAGGTGAGAGATTTTAAGCAGGGAGGGTTTTTTAATTGCAATTGTTTTAATTATCATTTTTATAATTAGTAAATATTAGTGAATTTTGAGAAATGTGCATTTTAAAAAAAATTTTTAAAGGTCTGTTTTTAAAACATATTTTTTCAATAGCTGGGAATTATATGTATTAAAAAAAAGTGAAAGGTAAAGTTAGGTGAGAGATTTTAAGAAGGGAGGGGTTTTTTTATTATTGTAATTGTTTTAATTATAATTTTTATGATTAGTAAATATTGGTGAATTTTTAGAAATGTGCATTTTTTAAATCTGCATTTTTTAAAATGTGCATTTTTAAAATATATTTTTTCAATAGCTGGGAATTATATGTATTAAAAAAAAGTGAAAGGTAAAGTTAGTTGAGAGATTTTAAGAAGGGAGGGTTTTTTAATTGCAATTGTTTTAATTATCATTTTTATAATTAGTAAATATTAGTGAATTTTGAGAAATGTGCATTTTTTAAAATGTGCATTTTTAAAATATATTTTTTCAATAGCTGGGGATTCTGTGTGTTAAAAAAACCCCTGAAAGCTAAAGGTAGGTGAGAGATTTTAAGAAGGGAGGGGTTTTTTTAATTATTGTAATTGTTTTAATTATAATTTTTATAATTAGTAAGTATTAGTGAATTTTTAGAAATGTGCATTTTTGAAATGTGCATTTTTAACAATGTGAATTTTTAAAATACATTTTTTCAATAGCTGGGAATTATATGTATTTAAAGAAGTGAAAGGTAAAGTTAGGTGAGAGATTTTAAGAAGGGAGGGTTTTTTAATTGTAATTATTTTAATTATCATTTTTATAACTAGTAAATATTAGTGAATTTTTTGAAATGTGCATTTTTTAAATACATTTTTTCAAGAGCTGGGATTTATATGTGTTAAAAAAAGTGAAAGCTAAAGGTAGGTGAGAGATTTTAAGAAGAGAGGGGGTTTTTATTATTGTAATTGTTGTAATTATCATTTTCATAATTAGTAAATGTTGGTGAACTGAAAGAGGATCCTCTGGGAACAGGGCAGGTGCTCCACTGAGGAGGGGGTGCAGGGTGATTTTTGGGTAAAACCAGGAGGTTCTGCCCCATCTCCGGGTGCTAAATGAGATTCTTGGGATGTGTGGGAATTCCTGGAATGGTGGAAATGGCGCAAATGGGAGAGAGGAACCCCGGAATCCCAAACTGGTTTGGGTTGGAAGGGTTTGAACCCATCCCATTCCATGGCAGGGACACCTCCCACTGCCCCAGGCTGCTCCAAATCCCATCCCAGCCGGGCTGAACTCTTCCCTGCAGGAGGAAGAAGGAGAAGGATGAGGAAAAAATCCAAAATTCAGGAGGTGCCTGGGATGGGCAGAGCTCTGTCCCTGCTCCAGGACCATCCCTGTGTGATCCCAGCTCCTGGAGCAGAGCTAAAGCTGCCAATTCCCTGCTCCAGGACCATCCCTGTGTGATCCCAGCTCCTGGAGCTGAGCTAAAGCTGCCAATTCCCTGCTCCAGACCCATCCCTGTCTGATTCCTGCTCCAGGACCATCCCTGTGTGATCCCAGCTCCTGGAGCAGGGCTAAAGCTGCCAATTCCATAATCCAGGACCATCCCTGTGTGATCCCAGCTCCTGGAGCTAAAGCTGCCAATTCCCTGCTCCAGGACCATCCCTGTGTGATCCCAGCTCCTGGAGCTAAAGCTGCCAATTCCCTGCTCCCTGCGTTTCCTTGGCAACTCAGAGGGGTTGTTTTTCCTCAAGTGGAGGCTCAGGGATTTGGGAAAGCAACACCAAAATGAGGGCAGGAGGATGAGAAAGGGGGAAGAGCCTTTGGGGATTTCAGTGCTGCTTTTCTGGGAGCCGGGCTCTGCTGTCAGATGAATATTAATGCAGGCTTTGCAGTGTCCCAGCCCATTAGAAATTCCCTTTTTTCCGGGGAAAATATTGGAGTTTTCGTGTGGATTGAGCTGAGAAAGTTCAGTTCTTCCTGCAGGATCTGTGGAGGAGAGAAGGATGCAGGCAAATCCATAAATGGGCTTTGAGTGCATTGAGGAATTGGGTTTAAATCTGACCCGGATTTGGGAGCTGCAGGCACCGGGTTTGGGCTTTGCCAGGGACGCTTCCACTGCTCAGGGAAATCCTCATTTCTGTCAGAATCTTCCCAGTTCAACAGAGCAGCTCCAGGAGATCACAGCAACCCCAAACTGCTGGGATCAGCCCAATCCCTTCCTTTCTGAAGGAATTTTTTTGCTGTCAGTTGATCCAAACCCCACAGTTCCCAACCCGGCAGCAGCAAAATCGCAGGGATGGACCCCAGAACCCACCCAGCCCTGAGGAATTTCAAATTCCTAAAGATGGACCCCAGAACCCACCCAGCCCTGAGGAATTTCAAATTCCTAAAGATGGACCCCAAAACCCACCCAGCCCTGAGGAATTTCAAATTCCCAGGGAACCCAAAACCCACCCAGCCCTGAGGAATTTCAAATTCCTAAAGATGGACCCCAAAACCCACCCAGCCCTGAGGAATTTTGGCTTCCCAGGGAATCCAGAACCCACCCAGCCCTGAGGAATTTCAACTTCCCAGGGATGAAATCCAGAACCCACCCAGCCCTGAGGAATTTCAAATTCCTAAAGATGGACCCCAAAACTCACCCAGCCCTGAAGAATGTCAAATTCCTGGGGATGGAACCCAGAACCCACCCAAGCTCTGAGGAATTTCAGTTTCCTGGGGTTGGAACCCAGAACCCACCTGGCTCCTGAGGAATTTCAAATTCCCAGGGAACCCAAAACCCACCCGGCCCTGAGGAATTTCAAATTCCTAGGGAATCCAGAACCCACACAGCCCTGAGGAATTTCAAATTCCTGGGGATGGACCCCAGAACCCACCCAAGCTCTGAGGAATTTCAGTTTCCTGGGGTTGGAACCCAGAACCCACCCAGCCCTGAGGAATTTCAGTTTCCTGGGGTTGGAACCCAGAACCCACCCAGCCCTGAGGAATTTCAAATTCCCAGGGAACCCAGAACCCACCCAGCCCTGAGGAATTTCAAATTCCTGGGGATGGACCCCAAAACCCACCCAGCCCTGAGGAATTTCAGCTTCCCAGGGAACCCAGAACCTGCCCAGCCCTGAGGAATTTCAGCTTCCCAGGGAACCCAGAACCCACCCAGCCCTGAGGAATTTCAGCTTCTCCTCTCTGTGGACCCACCCTGGGCTGCTCTCCTGGGAGCCACAGGGGAGCAGGGGATTTTTTAGCACCTGAAAAGGTGGAAATGATGGGAGAAATCAGCCGTGGTTTGGGTTAAATTGGGGCATTCGGAGTCTGCAGCGCTGCACTGGGCACGTCCTGCAATTCCAGAGGGTTTGGGATTTAATTCCAACCTTCCTGCCACTGCCCCAGGGTGTCCCAGGTAATTCCAGCCTGGCCTTGGGCACTGCCAGGGATCCAGGGGCAGCCCCAGCAAATCTGGGAATTCCAGCCCAGCCAGGAATTCCTCATTCCCAATCTCCCATCCATCCCTGCCCTCTGGCACTGGGATCCATTCCCTGGCTCCTGTCCCTCCAGGCCTTGTCCCCAGTCCCTCTCCAGCTCTCCTGGAGCCCCTTCAGGCCCTGCCAGGGGCTCTGAGCTCTCCCTGGATCCTTCCCTTCTCCAGGGGAGCATTCCCAGCTCTCCCAGCCTGGCTCCAGAGGGGCTGGAGCAGCTCCATGACCCTAAAATATAAAAAATGATGGAATTATTCTTTAACAGAAAAGTTTTTCTGTCAGATCAGGGTGAGAAAAACAACCTCAATCTGTGTACTCCAGCCCAGGAGTGGCCTTGGCTTTGCTTGTTGTTGCTTTTCCCAGATCCCTGTTGAAATCCCGCTCTTCCCTCATCCTCCTCATCCCGAAATCTGGATCAGCTCCATCCCCACTTGTGCCACCTCCTTTCAGGCTGGCAGGAGGAGCCCACTCCTCTCTGCAGGAGCTTCCACAGGCTCAGCTTTCCCAGTTCCTGCTCTTTTTTTGCAGGGGAAAGGTTTTGGAGTTCCCCTCTGGAGCGAGGAGGGGCCGGGGAAGTGGAAGAGGAACCATCTGACTTTAATTAGCAGCAGAAATATCCTGGGGGTGACATCACCGGGGACCTGCGGCAGGCAGGAAATCCAACCCCTGGATTCCTCCAGCTGCTGGGCAGAGCCTTGGAGAGCTGGGAAAAGCAGGGAAAACTCATCCAGCCTGAGCTGGGAGGGAGGGAAGAGCAGGAGAAGCTCATCCAGCCTGAGCTGGGAGGGAGGGAAGAGCAGGAGAAGCTCATCCAGCCTGAGCTGGGAGGGAAGGAAGAGCAGGAGAAGCTCATCCAGCCTGAGCTGGGAAAAGCAGGAGAAGCTCATCCAGGCTGAGCTGGGAAAAGCAGGGAAAACTCATCCAGCCTGAACTGGGAGGGAGGGAAGAGCAGGAGAAGCTCATCCAGCCTGAACTGGGAAGAGCAGGAGAAGCTCATCCAGGCTGAGCTGGGAGGGAAGAGCAGGAAAAACTCATCCAGCCTGAGCTGGGAGGGAGGGAAGAGCAGGAGAAGCTCATCCAGCCTGAGCTGGGAGGGAAGAGCAGGAAAAACTCATCCAGGCTGAGCTGGGAGGGAAGAGCAGGAGAAGCTCATCCAGCCTGAGCTGGGAAGAGCAGGAGAAGCTCATCCAGCCTTTCCCTGGATCCTGCGGCTCCAAGGGAGGGTTTGGAGCCTGCTCCGCCTTGGGGGAGGAAACGAAAACGTCAGGGAGCCTTGGGATGGCTGCAGACACTGGGAAAAGCATCCCGAGCCTCAATTCCAGGGGCAGAACCCAATTCCAGGGACAGAGCCTGAATTCCAGAGGCAGATCCTGAATTTCAAGGGCAGAGCCTGAATTCCAGGGGCCAGTCCTCAATTCCAGGGGCAGATCCATGTTCAGGAGTTCCCAACATCCCAATATCCCAATAACAAACATTCCAACATCCCAATATCCCAATCTCCCATCCATCCCTGCCCTCTGGCACTGGGATCCATTCCCTGGGTCCTGTCCCTCCATGCCCTGTCCCCAGTCCCTCTCCAGCTCTCCCTGGATCCTTCCCTTCTCCAGGGGAGCATTCCCAGCTCTCCCAGTTTCCCCAGGCAGGGAGAGGTTGAGGAGGGATCCTCTCAGCTTGGGAAGGTTCCATCCCAGTGGATCCCAGCTGAAATTCCAGGCAGATCAGTCCCAGTCCTGCACATCCTGGAGCATCCTTGCTCCCCAGTTCTGTTTCTCCAAGCACCTGGAAGTACCAAAATCCGGATTTTTGGTCGTTTTTGTTGTTTCAGGAGACTTTTCCCCCATTTCTTAGAGCCAGCAGCTCTGAAATTCAGGGATTCACCAGGCACTGAGGGAATGCTTTTCCACCCGACAGTGGCGTGATAAAAACCTCATTAATCTGATTTAAAATCCATGGAAAAAGAATTCTGCAGCCGTTGGTTTTTAAATCCGAGATCCAGCAGTGCGGGATCCGTCTCTGGGGGACTAAAAATGCCCTGGAAATCCTCTCTTTTTCCATGTTTTTCATGTTTGGTGGGATGAACGTGTGGAATTTTACAGCTCTGGGCTGGTTGGGCGCTGTCCGGGCAGCGCTGGAGGTGATTCCACCATTCCCAGTTCAGATTCCCAGTTTGAGGTCGCTCTGCTCCGGTTGGGATTGGGGAATTCGGGATAAGGAGGAGCCCTGAGCTGGCTGTGGGCACGGAGCTGATCCAAGGGAAGCAGGATCCCCATTCCCACCTGGAGCATCCCAAAAATCCAGGTCCAGCCGCAGAGTTTGGGGCCAGCAGCCTCCCCTTCCCTGATCCCAAAATCCAGAGCTCCAGGCCCTCCGTGCTGATCCCAAACTGGGCCGCGCTTCCCGAAATCCCGCAGTGCCCTGAGCTGAGGGATCATTCGTATTCATGGATGGAAAAAGGAAGGGAAAATCCCTCCCTTGACAGGATCCTGCTTCGGGTTTGGGCTTTCTTTCATTTCAGGAATGGCTGGGAAGGGAAAGGCCAGGGGAGGGATTGTGGAAAACTGGGAATTGTGGAAAACTGGGAATTGTGGAAAACTGGGAATTGTGGAAAACTGGGAATTGTGGGCTCTGCGTGGGCACGGGGAGCACCTGGAGGGGCTCCTTGTTCCTCTTGGCTTGGGGATTTAAAGTGGGAATTGTCAGGGATGAGCCAGGAAATCACAACAAACCAGTGTGGTGTTCCCTGTTCCTGCCTTTTTTGTGGATTTACAGAGGAAATTTTCAGGGATGAGCCAGGAAATCGCAATTAACCGGTTTGGTATTCCCTGTTCTTTTCTTTTTTGTGGACTTAAACAGGGAATTTTCAGGGATGAGCCAGGAAATCACAACAAACAGGTGTGGTTTTCCCTGTTCCTGCCCTTTTTGTGGATTTAAACAGGGAATTTTGAACAGGAAGTCACAATTAACAGTCGGAGTAATTCTGTATTCCTGCTTTATCATGGATTTCAATAGAGGGAATTGTCAGGGATGAGCCAGGAAATCACAATTGACTGTTGGGGCATTCCCTGTTCCTGCTTTTATCATGGATTTAAACATTTTACTGGGAATAATATTAAAAAATTTTATTGGGAATATTCCCTGTCCCTGTTTTATTTGGAATATTCCCAGTGTGGGATTCCCTCTCCCTGTTTTATTGGGAATATGCCCTATCTCTGTTTTATTGGGAATATTCCTTCTCCCTGTTTTCTTGGGAATATTCCCAGTGTGGAATTCCCTGTCCCTGTTTCATTGAGAAATTTGAGACAAAAAATTTCTTTCCCTGTTTTCTTGGGAATATTCCCTGTCCCTGATTTATTGGGAATATTCCCAGTGTGTTGTTCCCTATCCCTGTTTCATTGGGAATATTCCCTGTCCCTGTTTTCTTGGGAATATTCCCAGTGTGGAATTCCCTGTCCCTGTTCTATTGGGAATATTCCGTCTCCATGTTTTATTGGGAGTATTCCCTGTCTCTGTTTTATTGGGAATATTCACAGTGTGGGATTCCTTGTGTTTTATTGGGAATATTTTCTATCCCTGTTTATTGGGAATATTCCCTGTCCCTGTTTTTTGGGAATATTCCCAGTGTGGAATTCCCTATCCCTGTTTTATTGGGAATATTCCCTATCCCTGTTCCATTGGGAATATTCCCTCTCCCTGTTTATTTGGAATATTCCCAGTGTGTTGTTCCCTCTCCCTGTTCCATTGGGAATATTCCCTCTCCATTTTTTGGGAATATTCCCTCCCTGTTTTTTGGGAATATTCCCTCTCCATTTTTTGGTAATATTCCCTCTCCGTTTTTTGGGAATATTCCCTCTCCCTGTTTTTTGGGAATATTCCCTCTCCATTTTTTGGTAATATTCCCAGTGTGTTGTTCCCTCTCCCTGTTTTTTGGGAATATTCCCTCTCCATTTTTTGGGAATATTCCCTCTCCCTGTTTTTTGGGAATATTCCCTCTCCATTTTTTGGGAATATTCCCTCTCCCTGTTCCATTGGGAATATTCCCTCTCCGTTTTTTGGGAATATTCCCTCTCAGTTTTTTGGGAATATTCCCTCTCCATTTTTTGGGAATATTCCCTCTCCCTGTTTTTTGGGAATATTCCCTCTCCGTTTTTTGGGAATATTCCCTCTCCATTTTTTGGGAATATTCCCTCTCCATTTTTTGGGAATATTCCCTCTCCCTGTTCCATTGGGAATATTCCCTCTCCATTTTTTGGGAATATTCCCTCTCCATTTTTTGGGAATATTCCCTCTCCATTTTTTGGGAATATTCCCTCTCCCTGTTTTTTGGGAACATTCCCTCTCCCCTGTCCTATCACGAAGCTGCAGCCAGAAATCCATTTTCATCCTTTCCCCCTCCATTCCCACGACCATCTCCCCGCTTTTCCCTGGGAAAACCCCCACATTCCCACGCCGTGGATGGAATCTCCTCCTCCTTCCCTGCCAGCAATCCCGGGATTGCTGAGGGCCGGGAATTTCCGCAGGTCCAACACCCTGCCCAGCCGCAGGACGCTGAAGAATTCCCGGCTGGTGAGCAAGAAGGACGACGTGCACGTGTGCATCATGTGCCTCAGGGCCATCATGAACTACCAGGTAATTCCCTGGAATCCCGGGAATATTCTGGGAATTTTCGGGAATGGGGGAAGGAGGGTAAAGAGGGGGGGGTTTTAATGGGAATGTTGGAATTGTAGGTTTTGAAATGGGAATGGTGGGATTCTCGTTCAAATGGGAATGTTGGAATTCTGCTTCTTAAAGTGGGAATATTGGAATTCTCATTAAAATGGGAATATTGGAATTCCCGTTCTTAAAATGGGAATATTGAAAGTTTAATCCTTAAAATGGAAATAATGGAATTCTCGTTAAAATGGAAATATTGGAATTCTCCTTCTTGAAATGGGAATACTGGAATTCTCCTTAAAATGGGAATACTGGAATTCTTAAAATTGAAATACTGAAATTTTCCTTCTTGAAATGGAAATATTGGAATTCTCATCAAAATGGAAAATTGGAATTCTTATCCTTAAAATGGGAATATTGGAATTCTCATTCAAATGGGAATATTGGAATTCCCGTTCTTAAAATGGAAATATTGGAATTCTCATCCTTAAAATGAAAATATTGGAATTCTCATTCTTAAAATGGGAATATTGAAATTTCCTTCTTAAAATGGGAATATTGGAATTCTCCTTAAAAGGGAAATTATTCAATTCTCCTTAAAATACTGAAATTCTCCTTAAAATGGGAATATTGGAATTCTTAACATTGAAATACTGAAATTTTCCTTCTTGAAATGGAAATATTGGAATTCTCATCAAAATGGAAAATTGGAATTCTTATCCTTAAAATTGAAATATTGAAATTTTCCTTCTTGAAATGGGAATATTGGAATTCTCCTTAAAATGGGAATACTGAAATTCTCCTCCCACTGAGGCAGGGCTGTCCCCTCTCTGTGCTCAGAGAGGTGGGATTTTGGGATCTGTGGGATTTTGGGATTTGGGATCTGTGGGGTTTGGGATCTGTGGGATTTTGGGATTTGGGATCTGTGGGATTGGGGTCCCTCTGAGGCAGGCTGTCCCCTCTCTGTGGGTTTGGGATCTGTGGGGTTTGGGATCTGTGGGGTTTGGGATCTGTGGGATTGGGGTCCCTCTGAGGCAGGCTGTCCCCTCTCTGTGGGTTTGGGATCTGTGGGATTTTGGGATTTGGGATCTGTGGGATTGGGGTCCCTCTGAGGCAGGCTGTCCCCTCTCTGTGGGATTTTGGGATTTGGGATCTGTGGGTTTGGGGTCCCTCTGAGGCAGTCTGTCCCCTCTCTGTGGGATTTTGGGATTTGGGATCTGTGGGATTTGGGATCTGTGGGGTTTGGGATCTGTGGGATCTGTGGGATTTGGGATCTGTGGGTTTGGGGTCCCTCTGAGGCAGGCTGTCCCCTCTCTGTGGGATTTGGGATCTGTGGATTTTGGGATTTGGGATCTGTGGGATTGGGGTCCCTCTGAGGCAGGCTGTCCCCTCTCTGTGGGATTTTGGGATTTGGGATCTGTGGGATTGGGGTCCGTCTGAGGCAGGCTGTCCCCTCTCTGTGGGATTTTGGGATTTGGGATCTGTGGGATTGGGGTCCGTCTGAGGCAGGCTGTCCCCTCTCTCCCCAGTACGGGTTCAACATGGTCATGTCCCATCCGCACGCCGTCAACGAGATCGCCCTGAGCCTCAACAACAAAAACCCCAGGTGGGCTCCTCTTCCTCCTCCTCCTCCTCCTCCTCCTCCTCCTCCTCTTCTTCTTCCTCTTCCTCTTCCTCCTTCTCCTTCTCCTTCTCCTCCTCCTCCTCCTCCCCCAGCAGGTGAGTGGAGAGGCCTTGGGAAGAGCTTCCAGGGCGGTATTTTGTGGGAAAAGCCGGGCTCTGGAATGCTGGGATCCGTGGGATGGTGCAGATAAAGCAGCGGTGGGTTTTAATTCTGGTGTTTTCAGGAGCTGCTTAATTATGGCTGGGGGAGGGTGGATATTGGGATATTGGGAATGAGGAATTCCTGGCTGGGCTGGAATTCCCAGATTTGCTGTGGCTGCCCCTGGATCCCTGGCAGTGCCCAAGGCCAGGCTGGAGCACCCTGGGATAGTGGGAGTGTCCCTGCACATGGAAGGGTAGGGATGGGATGGGATGGGATGGGATGGGATGGGATGGGATGGGATGGGATGGGATGGGATGGGATGGGATGGGATGGGATGGGATGGGATGGGATGGGATGGGGTGGGGTAGGATGGGATCATCTTTAAGCTCCTTCCCACCACAACCTTCTGGGATTCAGCTGGAATTTGGCTGCTGGAGCAGCCTGGGATGGTGGGAGCTGTCCCTGCTCTGGGATGGGCTGGGCTGGGATTGGGATCATCTTTAAGCTCCTTCCCACCCCAACCATTCTGGAATTCTGGGATTGAGCTGGAATTTGGCTGCTGGGGCCCCCAGCTCTGTTGCAGTGCAGGGAAACCCCACAGTGGCAGCGAGCAGCTTCATGTGGGATTTTCCTGGAAGGAAACCCTTGGGATTGTTTTTTTCCATGAGGGTCACACTGAGTTTGCTGCGTGGTTTTAGATCAGAGATCCTGGAAAAGCCTGGGAGCTCTTCCTGTGCCAGGAGAGGGAAAAAAAATCCCAAAAAATCCTGGAAGTTCTTCTTGTGGCAGGAGGAAAAAAATATCCTGAAAAAACCTGGGAATTTTTCTTGTGGCAGGAGGGGGGAAAAATATCCTGAAAAAGTCTGGAAGTTCTTCCACTAACAGGAGGGAAAAGAATCCCAAAAAACCCTGGAAGTTCTTCCTGTGGCAGGAGAGGAAATAAAAAATCCTGAAAAACTCTGGAAGTTCTTCCTGTGGCAGGAGGAAAAAATAAATCCTGAAAAATCCTGGAAGTTCTTCTTGTGGGAGGAGGAAGAAAAATATCCTGAAAAACCCGGGGAGTTTTTGTTGTGGCAGGAGAGGGGAAAAAAATCCCAAAAATCCTGGGAGTTCTTCTTGTGGCAGGAGAGGGAAAAAATATCCTGAAAAAACCTGGAAGTCCTTGTGGGAGGAGGAAAAAGTAATAAATCCTGAAAAACTCCAGAGGTTTTTCCTGTGGCAGGAGAGGAAAAAAAAAATCCCAAAAAAACCCTGGAAGTTCTTCCTGTGGCAGGAGAGGGGAAGAATAAATCCTGAAAAAGCCTGGAAGTTCTTCCTGTGACAGGAGATTTAAAAAATCCTGAAAAACCCTGGGAGTTTTTCTTGTGGCAGGAGAGGGAAAAAATATCCTGAAAAATCCTAGGAGTTCTTCTTGTGGGAGGAGGAAAAAGTAATAAATCCTGAAAAACTCCAGAGGTTTTTCCTGTGTCAGGAGAGGGAAAAAAATCCCAAAAAACCCTGGAAGTTTTTCCTGTGACAGGAGACTAAAAAAATCCTGAAAAACCCTGGGAGTTTTTCTTGTGGGAGGAGGGGAAAAAAAATCCTGAAAAATGCTGGAAGTTCTTCCTGTGGCAGGAGGGAAAATTAAATCCTGAAAAACCCTGGAAGTTCTTCTTGTGGCAGGAGATGTAAAAAATCCTGAAAAACCCTGGGAGTTTTTCTTTTGGCAGGAGAGGGAAAAAAAATAAGTCCTGAAAAACTCTGGAAGTTCTTCCTGTGGCAGGAGAGGAAAAAAATATCCTAAAAACCCTGGAAGTTCTTCCACTAACAGGAGGGAAAAAAATCCCAAAAAACCCTGGAAGTTCTTCTTGTGGGAGGAGGAAAAAATAAATCCTGAAAAATCCTGGAAGTTCTTCCTGTGGTGAGAGGAAAAACCAAAAAACCCCTGGAGGAGGCAGGATTGACCATTCCATTTCCAATTCCCTAGGGAAGGGCCCATTTTTTGGGATTTCCAGGGATAGCCTCTGTTTCACTGCTGAAAATCAGCTCGGATTCCTGATTTTTGGGAACAAGGATGTGTTCCAACACCCGTGTTCCTGCAGGGAATTCTGTGTGTGTGTGACTGTAAATACAAATTACCATGGAGAATAATCCGGATTTGTGGCTGCAGATTGGAATTTTAGGCACTTCCATGAAAATCTGGGCTCCAGGGAAGGAGTTTGGGGGTGCAAAGGCAGGGAATTCCCTGGGAAACACTGCCCTGCCTTCAGCAGAGCTCTGCCAGCTCCTTCCTGCTGGAATTCCCAGCTTGGAGATTGAATCCCTGCATGGTTTGAGAAGCTTTGGAATTGTGGAGGTGGGGGAGAGTCACTGCATGATCCCAGGAGAGCCAAAATTCCTTGGATCTGCCCTGGGCACCTCGCAGGGATGCTCATTCATTCCAAGGGGGTGGAACCACCCCAGCATTCCCACATTTTCCCTCAGACAGGGATCAGAGGGATCAGGATCTGTCCCTTTGCTCAGCAGAGCTCTGCCAGCTCCTTCCTGCTGGAATTCCCAGCTTGGGGTTTGAATTCCTGCATGGTTTGAGAAGCTTTGGAATTGTGGGGTTGGGACTGGGGGGAGTCACTGCATGATCCCAGGAGAATCCCAGTCCTGGATCAGCCCTGGGCATCTTGTAGGGATGTTCATTCCTGCTGGAATTCCCAGCTTGGGATTTGAATCCTTGCATGGTTTGAGAAGATTTGGAATTGGGGGTTTGGAATTGTGGGGTTTGGAATTGGGGGCTTGGGAGTCACTGCATGATCCTGGGAGAGCTGAAATTCCCTGGATCTGCCCTGGGCACCTCGCAGGGATGTTCATTCATTCCAAGGGGGTGAAACTACCCCAGCATTCCCACATTTTCCCTCAGACAGGGATCAGAGGGATCAGGATCTGTCCCTTTGCTCAGCAGAGCTCTGCCAGCTCCTTCCTGCTGGAATTCCCAGCTTGGGGTTTGAATTCCTGCATGGTTTGAGAAGCTTTGGAATTGTGGGGTTGGGACTGGGGGGAGTCACTGCATGATCCCAGGAGAATCCCAGTCCTGGATCAGCCCTGGGCATCTTGTAGGGATGTTCATTCCTGCTGGAATTCCCAGCTTGGGATTTGAATCCTTGCATGGTTTGAGAAGATTTGGAATTGGGGGTTTGGAATTGTGGGGTTTGGAATTGGGGGCTTGGGAGTCACTGCATGATCCTGGGAGAGCTGAAATTCCCTGGATCTGCCCTGGGCACCTCGCAGGGATGTTCATTCATTCCAAGGGGGTGAAACTACCCCAGCATTCCCACATTTTCCCTCAGACAGGGATCAGAGGGATCAGGATCTGTCCCTTTGCTCAGCAGAGCTCTGCCAGCTCCTTCCTGCTGGAATTCCCAGCTTGGGGTTTGAATCCGTGCATGGTTTGAGAAGATTTGGAATTGTGGGTTTGGAATTGTGGGGAGTCACTGCATGATCCCAGGAGAATGCCAGTCCTGGGCATCTTGTAGGGATGTTCATTCCTGCTGGAATTCCCAGTTTGGGATTTGAATCCTTGCATGGTTTGAGAAGATTTGGAATTGGGGGTTTGGAATTGTGGGGTTGGAATTGGGGGGTTGGGAGTCACTGCATGATCCCGGGAGATCCAGAATCCCCCGGATCAGCCCTGGGCACCTCGCAGGGAAGCTCCTTCATCCCAAGGGGGTGAAACCACCCCAGCATTCCCACATTTCCCCTGGTCAGGGATCAGAGGGATCAGGATCTGTCCCTTTGTTCCCCAGAGCTCTGCCAGCTCCTTCCTGCTGGAATTCCCAACTTGGGGTTTGAATCCTTGCATGGTTTGAGAAGCTTTGGAATTGTGGGGTTGGAATTGTGGGGTTGGAACTGGGGGGAGTCACTGCATGATCCCAGGAGAATCCCAGTTCTGGATCAGCCCTGGGCATCTTGTAGGGATGCTCATTCCTGCTGGAATTCCCAGCTTGGGATTTGAATCCTTGCATGGTTTGAGAAGATTTGGAATTGGGGGTTTGGAATTGTGGGGTTGGGAGTCACTGCATGATCCCGGGAGAACCAAAATCCCCCGGATCTGCCCTGGGAACCTTGCAGGGATGCTCCTTCATTCCAAGGGGGTGAAACCACCCCAGCATTCCCACATTTTCCCCAGACAGGGATCAGAGGGATCAGGAGCTGTCCTGGGTGTTCCCTTTGTTCCCCAGAGCTCTGCCAGCTCCTTCCTGCTGGAATTCCCAACTTGGGGTTTGAATCCTTGCATGGTTTGAGAAGCTTTGGAATTGTGGGGTTGGAATTGTGGGGTTGGAACTGGGGGGAGTCACTGCATGATCCCAGGAGAATCCCAGTTCTGGATCAGCCCTGGGCATCTTGTAGGGATGCTCATTCCTGCTGGAATTCCCAGCTTGGGATTTGAATCCTTGCATGGTTTGAGAAGATTTGGAATTGGGGGTTTGGAATTGTGGGGTTGGGAGTCACTGCATGATCCCGGGAGAACCAAAATCCCCCGGATCTGCCCTGGGAACCTTGCAGGGATGCTCCTTCATTCCAAGGGGGTGAAACCACCCCAGCATTCCCACATTTTCCCCAGACAGGGATCAGAGGGATCAGGAGCTGTCCTGGGTGTTCCCTTTGTTCCCCAGAGCTCTGCCAGCTCCTTCCTGCTGGAATTCCCAACTTGGGGTTTGAATCCTTGCATGGTTTGAGAAGCTTTGGAATTGTGGGGTTGGAATTGGGGGGAGTCACTGCATGATCCCAGGAGAACCGAAATCCCCCAGATCTGCCCTGGGCACCTCGCAGGGATGCTCCTTCATTCCAAGGGGATAAAACCACCCCAGCATTCCCACATTTTCCCTCAGACAGGGATCAGAGGGATCAGGAGCTGTCCCTGAGTGTCCCTGGTGTTCCCCAGAGCTCTGCCAGCTCCTTCCTGCTGGAATTCCCAACTTGGGGTTTGAATTCCTGCATGGTTTGAGAAGCTTTGGAATTGTGGGGTTGGAACTGGGGGGAGTCACTGCATGATCCCAGGAGAATCCCAGTCCTGGATCAGCCCTGGGCATCTTGCAGGGATGCTCATTCCTGCTGGAATTCCCAGCTTGGGATTTGAATCCTTGCATGGTTTGAGAAGCTTTGGAATTGTGGGTTTGGAATTGGGGGGTTTGGAATTGGGGGCTTGGGAGTCACTGCATGGTCCTGGGAGATCCAGAATCCCCCGGATCAGCCCTGGGCACCTCGCAGGGAAGCTCCTTCATCCCAAGGGGGTGGAAGCGCCGCGGCATTCCCACATTTCCCGCGGTCAGGGCTCAGCGGGATGGGGATGTGTCCCTGAGTGTCCCTGTGTTCCGTCCCCAGGACCAAGGCGCTGGTGCTGGAGCTGCTGGCCGCCGTGTGCCTCGTGCGGGGCGGCCACGAGATCATCCTGGCCGCCTTCGACAACTTCAAGGAGGTTCGTGGGGCTCCCTCGGGAAATCCGGGCATCCCTGCTTCCCTTCCTCCTGCCTGGAGCCTCCTCATCCCGCCCAGTTCCCTCCAGGAAGGGTTTTCCATGGGAACACCGTGGTGTCCATCCCGTGGTGTCCATCCCATCGTTTGCATGTTAACGAGCTGTGATTCCAGCAATTCCAGCTCCCCGCATTCCCAGCACCTCCCACTGCGGGCTGGAATGGGATAGCAGAGCCAGGGAGCTCCCCCTGCAGCATTCCCAGCCCTCTGGCCTGGTCTCCATGGATTTGGGAGAGGCAGCTCCGTGGTTTCGTCGGAGGAATCCCAGGAGAGCAGAGGGAGCTGTGGGACAGCTTTGGGATGCTCCAGGGGTCGCAGCCCAGGAGCTCCATTGAAATCCAGACATTCCAGGAGCACTGGGGGATCCAAACTGGGATCTGAGTGGGAAATAATCCTGGCTCTGTGCAGGGAACCCTTCCCAGCCTCGGCTCCCACCCAGCAAATTCCTGTTGTTTGATACACAAATATTCCAGAAAAATGGGATTTGGGAGGGGAGGGCGCGCTCGTGGCAGCTCCGGGTGGGAAATCTTCTGGAATTTGGAAATAAAGCCAGGATTGAGGAGCTTTGGAAATAAAGCCAGGATTGAGGAGCTTTGGAAATAAAGCCAGGATTGAGGAGCTTCTCTGAAGGTGATCCATAAGTTGGAAGAGTCCCATGTGTTTTGCTCCAGGGCGAGAAGAAATGCCAAAAAAAAAATTGGAATTCAGCTAATCCAGAGAATTTTTGGGAAGGTCATTGTCTGGAGGCTGTTCCAGGGTCTGGACTGGGAAGGGAAGGGAGGGGAAGTGAAGGGAAGGGAAGGGAAGGGAAGGGAAGGGAAGGGAAGGGAAGGGAAGGAAAGGAAAGGAAAGGAAAGGAAAGGAAAGGAAAGGAAAGGAAAGGAAAGGAAAGGAAAGGAAAGGAAAGGAAAGAAGGAAAGGAAAGGAAAGGAAAGGAAAGGAAAGGAAAGGAAAGGAAAGGAAAGGAAAGGAAAGGAAAGGAAAGGAAAGGAAAGGAAAGGAAAAAGGAAAGGAAAGGAAAGGAAAGGAAAGGAAAGGAAAGGAAAGGAAAGGAAAGGAAAGGAAAGGAAAGGAAAGAGGAAAAGGTTGGAAGCAGGGCTGGGAGAGGAGCAGGATCCAGCACACCCTGGAATTCCCTCTGTTTTAACATCACTCCCACTGATTTCATGGAATCCCAGACTCCTGGGATGGTTTGGGATTGGAGGTTCCTTAAATCCCTTTTATTCCGCCCCCTCCATGGGCAGGGAATCCTCCCACTGCCCCAGGCTGCTCCAAGCCCCTTCCAGCCCAGCCTTGGACACTGCCAGGGATGCTTGGAGCAGCCTGGGACAGTGGAATGGGTGGAATTGGAGGATTTCTGAAATCCCTCCCAATCCAAACCACTCTGGGAATGGTTCTGGAGCATCCCACAGTGATCCAGCCGGGAGAGCCGGAGGGCTGAGCGGGGGGATCTGCCTGGAATTGTGTGTCCATGGCCAGCTGGGGATGGATCCATGCTCTCCAGACTCCTCCTGGCTCATCTCCTGCTCCCTCCCAGGGCCGTGTGGCAGCTCTGGGACAGACCTGGGATGCATTTCCTTCCTTTTCCCTCATTTCCTAGCCTGATTTTCCTTCTTAATTCCCTTCCTCATTTCCCTTCCTAGCTCTCCTAATTCCCCTTCCTAATTCCCCTTCCTAATTCTCCTTCCTCATTTCCCTTCCTCTTTTCCCTTCCTGATTTCCTAGCCCCTCCGTGGGTGGTTTTCCCTAAATCCCCTCTGTTCTCTGGAATGCTGTGAGCTCCTCCAAAGGTTTTATTCCCAGCCTAAGTAAAGCCGGGGTTTTTCCAGCTCTGGTGACTCCTTTAATCCCGGTTTCTTTCCTAAAGGAAAGCTCTGCCTCCCCTCATCCCAGCCGTGCTTCCCACTGGAGATTTATCCCAACAGGAACAGCAACGTCCGGTTTGCTGGGGTGGGATTGGATCCCAGAATTCCCCTTGGATCCAGGCCAACCTCCAGCTTCCCTCTCTTTGCTCTTCCAGGATAAATCACAGCATTCCATGGAATTCCCTGTGCTGTCTCCTGGAGCAGCAGTGGGAATATCCCTGGGGTTGCTTTTCCCTCCCTCAGCTGCTGGATCCCAGGATTGCAGATCCCAGGATTGCAGATCCCAGGGTTTCAGATCCCAGGATTGCAGATCCCAGGATTGCAGATCCCAGGGTTTCAGATCCCAGGATTGCAGATCCCAGGGTTTCAGATCCCAGGGTTTCAGATCCCAGGATTGCAGATCCCAGGGTTTCAGGTCCCAGGATTGCAGATCCCGGGATTTCAGATCCCAGGGTTTCAGATCCCAGGATTGCAGATCCCAGGATTGCAGATCCCGGGATTGCAGATCCCGGGATTTCAGGTCCCTGCTCTGCCAGGCTGAGCCCTTGGGATGCTCCTGATTTAATGACTCAGCCCTGGGTGGCTCCTGGTTTCTCCTGGCAGCTTTTTGTATCCACGAGGAATGGTTTCCATGGGAATTCCCAGGAATGCTGGCTCTGCTGCAGAGGGCTTGCGGCTCCGTTGGTTTCCACAATCCATGGGTTTGTTTCAGTCTGCTCCGTGTTTCCTGAACTGGGTGCAGGAGAGACCATGGAATCCCGGAATCCCTGGGATCCCGATCCCTGGAATGGTTTGGGTGGGAAGGGGCCTTAAAGCCCATCCCAATCCCATTCCACCATGGACAGGGGCATTTCCACCATCCCAGGCTGCTCCAAGCCCCTTCCAGCCTGGACATTCCCAGGAATGTGGAGCCCAAAACCTCCCTGTGCAGCCTCTTCCCTGGATATTCCCTGGAATTTCCCTCTTGCCACATTCACCCCAGGCTGCTCCAAGCCCCTTTTCCCTGGGGATGGGCTGGGATATTCCAGAGGAGCCTCTGGAGAGGATTCCATGGGATTGCTCTGGGATGGGATGGGATGGGATGGGATGGGATGGGATGGGATTGGGATGGGATGGGATGGGATGGGATGGGATGGGATGGGATGGGATGGGATGGGATGGGATGGGATGGGGTGGGATGGGATGGGATATTCCAGAGGAGCCTCTGGAGAGGCTTCCATGGGATTGCTTTGGGCAGGGCTGTTCTCCCTGGATCTGCTGCCTTTGATCCCTGAGGGATCCCGGATCCCTGGCCCTCAGTTTTCCCTGGATCTGCTGCCTTTGATCCCTGAGGGATCCCGGATCCCTGGCTCAGTTTTCCCTGGATCTGCCCTGGCCCTCAGCTCTGGGTTTGTGTCCCAGCCAGGCATTCCTGGTGCTGCAGGGAGCCTTCCCAAGGATTATCCCTGGGAAAAGCCTGGGATCAGGGTGAGGATTCCCAGCCTGAAGGGCAGCTCCTCTCCAGAGCCTCCCCGTGTCCCAGGGATCCCAAGTGCAGGATTCCATCCAGGAATGGCTCTGTCCCAGCTCTGCTTTGCTCCATCCCACATTTCCATGGATCTTGAAAGGGATTTAGTGGAGTGGGAGCCTTAAAACCCATCCCATTCCCACTATCCCAGGTTGCTCACTCCAGGGATGGGAATGTCTTTCCCACCTTTTTTACCATTCTGTGTTTTTTTGGGGGTTTTTTTGTGGATCACTCCACAAAAAGAATTCCTGAGAGAGAATTCCAACCTCCCAGAGAATATTCAGGGAATATTCAGCTTTACACAACATCCTGGGAGCTGCTTGATCCCGGATCTCGCTTTTGCTTCCTTCCCAAGGCCCTTTCCACAGCTCTGGAATTCTGTCCAGCTGACTGTGGCCCTGATTTATTTTCTCTCCTCCTTCATCCAGGGATAATTCCCTCTTTTTTTCCCCTCCCTGTCATTTGGGATTCTCCCTAATTACAGAGAGAACTCAGCTCGGAGCCGTGGCTCCTCCCACTCGCGGATGTGATCCGATTTTTGAGGAGAAAGGAGAGGAAAAGGGTTGTTTTGTAATTAGAAATGTGCAATAATCGCACCAGGCTGCTCAGCCTCGCGCTCCAGGCGTCCACGTGGAATTCTTTTGGGATGGGGGAGGTTTAACGGGAGCAAACCTGGCTGGAGAGGCTCTGAGCAAGCAGGTGAAGGGGATTTGGGGTGGCTTTGGGGCTGAGCCCAGGTGTGCTGGCTGCTTTTTGGGTAGAGGCTCTGAACAAGCAACTAAAGTGGATTTGGGGTGTTTTTGGGGCTGACCCAAGGTATGGTGGTTGTTTCCAGGTGAGAGGATCATAACAGGCAGATAAATTGGATTTAGAATATTTTTGGGGCTGAGCCCAGGTGTGCTGGCTGTTCCCAGGTGAGAGGATCTGAACAAGCAGACAAAGGTGTATTTGGAATATTTTTGAGATTGACTAAGATGTGCTTGTTGTTTTTAGGTGACAGGCTCAGAACAGGCAGCTAAAGGTGTATTTGGGGCTGGTTGTTCTCAGGTGAGAGGCTCAGAACAAGCAGACAAAGGTGGATTTGGGGTGGTTTTGGGTCTGAGAACAGGTGTGCTGGTTGTTTTTGGGTGACAGGGTCAGAACAAGTGGATAAAGGTAGATTTGGATTATTTTTGGGGCTGACCAAGGTGTGCTGGCTGTTTCCAGGTGAGAGGCTCTGAACAAGCAGCTAAAGGTGTATTTGGGGTGTTTTTGGGTCTGAGCAAGCAGATAAAGTAGATTTGAAGTGTTTTTGGGGCTGAGCCCAGGTGTGGTGGTTGTTTCCAGGTGAGAGGGTCAGAACAGGCAGCCAAAGGTGTATTTGGAGTGATTTTGGGGCTGACCAAGAAGTGCTGGTTGTTTTTGGGTGAGAGGCTCTGAACAAGCAGCTAAAGGTGTTTTTGGGGTGTTTTTGGGGCTGAGCCCAGGTGTAGTGGTTGTTTCCAGGTGAGAGGGCCAGAACAAGCAGTTAAGGTGTATTTGGGGTGTTTCTGGGTCTGAGCAAGCAGCTAAAGGTGGATTTGGGGTGTTTTTAGGGCTGAGCCCAGGTGTGCTGGCTGTTTTTGGCTGGAGGGGGTCAGAACAAGCAGCCAAAGGTGTATTTGGGGTGTTTTTGGGATTGACCAAGGTGTGCTGGCTGTTTTTGGGTGAGAGGCTCTGAACAAGCAGCTAAAGGTGTATTTGGGGTGTATTTGGGGTGTTTTTGGGGCTGACCAAGGTGTGCTGGATGTTTCCAGGTGAAAGGCTCTGAACAAGCAGCTAAAGGTGTATTTAGGGTGTTTTTGGGGCTGAGCAAGCAGATAAAGTGGATTTGAAGTGTTTTTAGGGCTGAGCCCAGGTGTGGTGGTTGTTTTTGGCTGGAGGGGGTCAGAACAAGCAGCTAAAGGTGTATTTGGGGTGTTTTTGGGGTGTTTTTGGGGTGTTTTTGGGGCTGACCAAGGTGTGCTGGCTGTTTTTGGGTGACAGGCTCAGAACAAGCAGCCAGGGGTGTATTTGGGGTGTTTTTGGGGCTGACCAGGGTGTCCTGGCTGTTCCAGGTGTGTGGGGAGAAGCAGCGCTTCGAGAAGCTCATGGAGCACTTCAGGAACGAGGACAACAACATCGACTTCATGGTGAGTGCTGTTCCCAAAAAATCCCGCTCTTCCCATAACTTTCCTGCCCTGGGCCTGGCCCTGCTGTCTCAGGAGCTGCAGGGAGGGAACTGGAGCCAAGAATCTCCCAAATCTGGGGGTTTAGGGTCCGTGCTGGGCTGGGAGAAACTGAAATCCCGCTTTTAATGAGGAGAAATCCCCCCTGAATTCCTGCTCAGGGCTTGGATGGATCCAGCATCCATTCTGAGCAGGATTTGCCACCCCAGCACTGGAATTCTGTAGCATTTGCATCAATTTAGTGCTGAGCTTTGTGCAAAAGGCCTTTTTCTGCCCCAAATCAGCTGTCAGAGCTGCAGTGAGGTGATTCCTGCGGGCTTGGAACGCTCCAGGAATATTTCCAGGAGTGTTCACACCTGGAGAAGGTTAAAGAGGAGGTGGTGAGGGAGACAGGAAAATTCCTTGGGTTTAAAAAGAAAAGGAGGAAATTCCAGTGATCCTTGCATTTTCACTCAAGGCACCAGCCTGGAGTCACGGATTTATCCCATCAGTTCTTCCTCTGGGAGCTCGAACAGATCCCAGGGATTTGGCCAAATTCCAGTGCCAGGCTGGTGATCCAGTGCCAAATTCCAGTGCCAGGCTGGTGATCCAGTGCCAAATTCCAGTGCCAGGCTGGTGATCCAGTGCCAAATTCCAGTGCCAGACTGGTGATCCAGTGCCAAATTCCAGTGCCAGACTGGTGATCCAGTGCCAAATTCCAGTGCCAGGCTGGTGATCCAGTGCCAAATTCCAGTGCCAGGCTGGTGATCCAGTGCCAAATTCCAGTGCCAGGTTGGTGATCCAGTGCCAAATCCCAGTGCCAGGCTGGTGCTCCAGGGGCTGCCTGCACTTGGTTCTTCCCCCAGAATGACCCAGGGATGCGGAGGCTCCTCCTGTGGGTAAAACCAGGTTCTTCCTGGAAATCCAGGAAGAATCCCAGGTTCCTCCAATCCCAGGTTCCTCCTGGAAATCCGGGAAGGACCCCAGGGATGCTGGGAAGCTGCTGCTCACAGGGTGGGGTTTTATCCCTGGGAAATCCAGCAAGGATGAGGGGAATTCCTCCCTGGAGCAGCTCCAGGGGTGGCAGATGGGATTCTGGGAGGGCACAGGCCTGGATTAATCTCACTTCTATAGGCCTGGATTAATCGCACTTTCCCAGCTGTTTAAAACCAGGCCTGGATTAATCTCCTTTTTCCAGGCTGTTTAAACCCAGGCCAAGAGTAGTGTCCCTTTTCCAGGCTGTTTAAAGCCAGGTCTGGATTAATCTCCCTTTCCCAGCTGTTTAAACCCAGGCCCAGCTGAGTCTCCCTTTTCCAGCTGTTTAAAACCAGGCCTGGATTAATCTCCCTTTTCCAGGCTGTTTAAACCCAGGATTAATCTCCCTTTCCCAGCTGTTTAAACCCAGGCCCAGCTGGGTCTCCCTTTTCCAGCTGTTTAGAACCAGGCCTAGATGAATCTCCCGGATGAATGTGCTCCAGGCTGAGTCCAGGGTGTTCAGATCCCATTCCAGATCCTGCTCCCAGGGATCCCATTCCAGCTGTTCTGGTGTTCCCTTGGAGTGACCACACAGGAATGTGCTCCAGGCACATCCAGGGTGTTCAGATCCTGCTCCAGTGCCGCTCCCTGGATCCCATTCCAGCTGTTCTGGGGTTCCTGGTTGTGTCCAGGGTGTTCAGATCCCATTCCAGATCCTGCTCCCAGGGATCCCATTCCAGCTGTTCTGGTGTTCCCTTGGAGTGACCACACGGGAATGTGCTCCTGGTTGTGTCCAGGGTGTTCAGATCCCTTTCCAGTGCTGCTCCAGGGATCTCATTCCAGGTGTTCTGGAGTTCCTGGCCGAGTCAGGGTGTTCAGATCCTGCTCCTGGATCCCATTCCGGCTGTTCTGGAGTTCCTGGCTGAGTCCAGGGTGTTCAGATCCTGCTCCTGGATCCCATTCCGGCTGTTCCTGGGTTCCAGTCTCACCTGTCCCTGTCCCTGTCCCTGTCCCGCAGGTGGCCTGCATGCAGTTCATCAACATCGTGGTGCACTCGGTGGAGGACATGAACTTCCGCGTGCACCTGCAGTACGAGTTCACCCACCTGGGGCTGGACGAGTACCTGGACGTGAGTGTGGGGCTGCTGCCCCTCCACGCCCCAAAATCCATCGCCCCGCGGCTCCCGGGGTGTCCCACAGCTCATGGGTGTCCCACAGCTCCCGGGGTGTCCCCACAGCTCCCAGGGTGTCCCCACAGCTCCCGGGGTGTCCCACAGCTCCCGGGGTGTCCCACAGCTCATGGGTGTCCCACAGCTCCCGGGGTGTCCCACAGCTCCTGGTGTCCCCACAGCTCATTGGGTGTCCCCACAGCTCCCGGGGTGTCCCACAGCTCATGGGTGTCCCCACAGCTCTGTCCCACAGCTCATGGGTGTCCCACAGCTCCCGGGGTGTCCCACAGCTCCAGGGTGTCCCCAGAGCTCCCGGGGTGTCCCACAGCTCCAGGGTGTCCCACAGCTCTGTCCCACAGCTCCCGGGGTGTCCCACAGCTCATGGGTGTCCCACAGCTCATGGGTGTCCCACAGCTCCCGGGGTGTCCCACAGCTCATGGGTGTCCCACAGCTCATGGGTGTCCCACAGCTCCAGGGTGTCCCCAGAGCTCCCGGGGTGTCCCACAGCTCATTGGGTGTCCCACAGCTCATGGGTGTCCCCAGAGCTCCCGGGGTGTCCCCAATCTCCTGGGGTGTCCCCGCAGCTCCTGGGCTGCTCCAGAGCTCTGCCCCAGATCCCCTGGGCTGTCCCCACAGCTGCCGCCCGTGGCCAGCAGGGAGTGGCTGCCCCACAGCTCTGTCCCTCATCCCCTGGGCTGTCCCCAGTCCCCTGGGCTGTCCCCAATCCCCTGGGCTGTCCCCAATCCCCTTGGTGTCCCCCATCCCCTGGGTGTCCCCAATCCCCTGGGCTGTCCCCACAGCTGCCGCCCGTGGCCAGCAGGGAGTGGCTGCCCCACAGCTCCTGGGCTGTCCCCAGTCCCCTGGGTGTCCCCACAGCTCCTGGGCTGTCCCCAATCCCCTGGGTGTCCCCAGTCCCCTGGGCTGTCCCCACAGCTGCCGCCCGTGGCCAGCAGGGAGTGGCTGCCCCACAGCTCCTGGGCTGTCCCCAGTCCCCTGGGTGTCCCCACAGCTCCTGGGCTGTCCCCAATCCCCTGGGTGTCCCCAGTCCCCTGGGCTGTCCCCACAGCTGCCGCCCGTGGCCAGCAGGGAGTGGCTGCCCCACAGCTGCAATTACAGCCCGGGGCTAAATCCGGAGCCTGATAACAAAGGGAGGATGAACCACAGCCACCCTCGCCCTGCCACGTCCCCACTCCGGCCGCGGGGCTGGGAAAGCCTCCTTCGGGATCCTTTGGGATCCGGGAGTCCCCTGGTGTCCCCCTGGCACATGGCAGCTGCTGCTCTCTGTCCCCTGTTCCATTTTCCATGGAATCCCAGGAAGGGTTGGGTGGGAAGAGCTCCCCCCTCCACCCCTGCCATGGCAGGGACACTTCCCCTGTCCCAGAGTGCCCCAGATCCCATCCATGGCCTGGGACCCTTCCCGGGATCCCGGAGCAGCCCCAGCCCCTCCTCCCTGTGCTCAGGAGCAGTCCATGATCCATGGGAATGCTGCTCCATGATCCATGGGAATGCTGCTCCGTCGGCAGGGAATGGCCTGGCCCTGCTGCTTCCTGCCCGGCACCCACCAGGGGAGGGCTTTGGGGTCTGGGGATGAGTTTGGGGTCTGGGGATGAGTTTGGATGTGGCAGTGCTCACCGTGGATGTGTTTGGAGTCTGTTTGGGGTCTGTTTGGGGTCCATTGGTTGTGTTTGGGGTCTGGGGATGTGTTTGAATGTGTTTGGGGTCTGTTTGGGGTCTGGGGATGTGTTCGGATGTGGCAGTGCTCACTGTGGATGTGTTTGGGGTGTGTTGGGTGTGTTTGGGGTGTGTTGGGTGTGTTTGGGGTGTATTGGATGAGTTTGGGGTGTGTTGGGTGTGTTTGGGGTGTGTTGGGTCTGTTTGGGGTGTGTTTGGGGTGTATTGGGTGTGTTTGGGGTCTGGGGTGGCTCTGGGGACCCCACGGGGACAGGGCAAAGCCTTTCCCAGGAAGCACAGAGGGAATCATGGAATGGTTTGGGCTGGAAGGGCCCTTCAGGCTCTCGTTCCCGGCCCTTCCAGGGACAGGGCAGTGGTGACATCCCTGCAGGGACAGGGCAGCGGTGACATTCCCTGCAGGGACAGGGCAGCGGTGACATCCCTGCAGGGACAGGGCAGCAGGGACATTCCCTGCAGGAACAGGGGACAGGCCCCTGCTCAGCTGGACTGGGGGTGCTCGGTGTCCAGAGGGTCCCCTGGGGGCTGGGAGTGCCCTGAGCCCCAGGGCCCGGTGTCACCTGTGTCCCCTCTGTCCCCTGTGTGTCCCCATGTCCCCTGTCCCGGTGCAGAAGCTGAAGCACACGGAGAGTGACAAGCTGCAGGTGCAGATCCAGGCCTACCTGGACAATGTCTTTGACGTGGGGGCGCTGCTGGAGGACGCCGAGACCAAGAACGCGGCCCTGGAGAGGGTGGAGGAGCTGGAGGAGAACCTGTCCCACGTGAGTGTCACCGTGTCACCCGGGGCTGGGGGTGTCCCTGGTGCCACCTGGGGCTGGGGATTCCCCCTGGTGACACCTGGATTTTGGGGACTTCCCCCTGGTGCCACCCGGGTTCTGGGGATGTCCCTGATATCACCTGGGGTCTGGAGATGTCCCCTGTAGCTACCCGGGGTCTGGGGATTCCCCCTGCTGCCACCCTGGGTCTAGAGATGTCCCCTGGTGCCACCTGGGTTCTGGAGATGTCCCCTGGTGCCACCCGGGTTCTGGGGATGTCCCTGGTGTCACCCGGGATCTGGGGGTGTCCCTGGTGTCACCTGGGGCTGGGGATGTCTCCTGGTGCCACCTGGGTTCTGGGGGTGTCCCTGATATCACCTGGGGCTGGGGATGTCCCCTGGTGTCACCCGGGGTCTGGGGATTCCTCCTGGTGCCACCTGGATTTTGGACATTTCCCCCTGGTACCACCCTGGGTCTAGAGATGTCCCCTGGTGACACCTGGATTTTGGGGACTTCCCCCTGGTGTCCCCGGGCTCTGGGGATGTCCCTGGTGACACCTGGATTTTGGGGATTGTCCCCTGGTGCCACTCAGGGTCTGGAGATGTCCCCTGGTGCCACCCTGGGGCTGGGAGTGTCCCTGGTGTCCCTGGGGTCTGGGGATGTCCGCTGGAACACCCACCTGGATGTTCCAGGCCCAGTTTGGGGGGAGCTTCCCTTGGGCAGAGCCTTGGGATTGCTGGGGCAATCAGCCCTGCCTGTGCTTCCAGCAGGATCCTGGAAGGGCTGAGCTGATCCCCATGGAAAATCCCAACTCCTCAGCAGAGCAGGCCCAAAACTGGGAAAACCAAAACTGGGGAAAAACCAAAACTGGGGAAAAGCAAAACTGGGGAAAAGCAAAACTGGGGAGAAACCAAAACTGGGGAGAAACCAAAACTGGGAGAAACCAAAACTGGGGAGAAACCAAAACTGGGGAAAAGCCAAAACTGGGGAGAAACCAAAACTGGGGAGAAACCAAAACTGGGGAAAACCAAAACTGGGGAAAACCAAAACTGGGGAAAAACCAAAACGGGAAAACCAAAACTGGGGAAAAGCCATCGTGGCTGTGCCGTGACCAGGAGCTCAGGAGGGAAGGGACTGGAAAATTCTCCAGGGCAGGTGCTCAGGGTTTGCTGTCCCAAACCTCGGGGTCAGTTCCTTCAGGCTGGAGGACATGGCCTGGCTTTTGGAAAAGAATAATAGTAATAATAATAATAATAATAATAATAATAATAATAATTTTTAAAATGATAAAAATAATAGTAAAATATTGCGGTTTTCCAAGCTTTAAAAGCCAGAGAAGGCTTTTCCTTCCCTCACCATCCCTGCATCACCTGGAATGAATCCGTTCTTGCTGTGCTGTGTGTGCCCCTTGGAGCTGTTCTGGGAATCCTGGAATGGTTTGGGTGGGAAGGGACATTAAAACCCATCCCAAATCCCCCCTGGGACACCTCCCACTATCCCAGGCTGCTCCAAGCCCATCCCAACATGATGTCTCCCATCTGGGGCAGGAATCTGCTCTCTTTCCAAGGAACAGCTTCAGGGTTTCCTGGGATATCGATAATTGATCCGTTTATCCAAGGAGTGACCTCGTTTTGATGGATAGAGGCCCAGTTTTGCCGTTTTTTAACCCATTTCTCTGGTGCTGGGCAGTTGTCTGAGAAACTCCAGGACACAGAGAACGAAGCCATGGCCAAGATCGTGGAACTGGAAAAGCAGCTAATGCAGAGGAACAAAGAACTGGACGTGATCCGGGTGAGCGGGACGGGAATCCTGGATGGATTCGGGATGCGGGGAGCGGAGAGCACGGATCTGGGGCAGGGGAATTCTCCTGGCCTCCCAATGCTGAACCTGGGGCAGATTCCCAGTGGGATTATTGGGGATGGACAGAAATCCCTTTGGATGTGCCAGGAATCCCTGAGTGAGATGGACACAGCTCACTGCCCGGCTCTGGAGCGTTCCAGAGTGGGAATTTTGGACCTGTGGAGATCCCAGAGGGTGGGAGAATCCAGGATTCCTCCGGAGGGGCCGCCCTGGGCACGTGCGGCGCCATCCCCTCTCCGGATCGGGCTCTCCTGATCCCAGCCTCGGAATTCCGAGTGCACATTCCCTGTTCCCGTTCCAGGAGATCTACAAGGACGCCAACAGCCAGGTGCACACCCTGAGGAAGATGGTGAAGGAGAAGGAGGAGGCCATCCAGCGCCAGTCCACGCTGGAGAAGAAGATCCACGAGCTGGAGAAGCAGGGAACCATCAAGATCCAGAAGAAGGGGGATGGGGACATCTCCATCCTTCCCGTGGCCCTGGGCTCGGGGCTGGCGCCGGCGGGGGCCGAGGCGGTGCCAGGGTCCTGTGCCACCCCCGGGGCTGTCCCCTCAGTGCCACCGCCCCCACCTGCGCCGCCCCTGCCCGCCCTGCCCGGCTCACCTGAGCCAGGTGAGCACACAGGGGGATCCCGGCTGGGCTGGGGGCTCCACACCCCCCTGGGCAGCTCCATGTGGGGTTGACGTAAGGGCATGGATTTCACACCGTGGAGAAGTGAAAATCCCTTCAATCCCAGCTCACAACCAGGACACAACCCCATAAAAACAGGGAAGAGGCACCCAGAGTGTCCCCAATCCCCTGCAGCATTGCCCAGATGTTCCCTGTGATGGGAACAGGTGAACAATGCCCTGGAAGGGCACACACCACAATATTCCCACACAATTGCTCCAGAAGGTCCCAAACCCAGCATTCTTTATCCCAGCCCATCCCAGGTGAGCTGGATGTGTTTTTCCAGGGAAAAGGCCAATCCTAGAACCTTCCAGGCCTGCTTTTCCATAACCCCCATGGTGTGACCCTACAGTTCCAGGTGGTGCCTGAGCACCCTTTCCATGGGGAAATCCCTGCTGGTGTCCATCCTGAGAGGCTCTTCCCTCTCCTCCTGTCCCTGACCCCCATTTGATCCCCACCTCCTGTTTTTCCATGGATGTAGAAATCATTCCCTCCTTTCCTGAAGGCCTGGGGTGGCTCGGGGACATCATGGGGACCTTGTGGCTCCTTCTCCGTGCCCCTTCCCTCCGTGCTAACTCCGTTTTCCCTCCATCCCACAGTGCCCAACGGCCCCGTGGCTGTGCCAGTGCCACCTCCACCTCCTCCTCCTCCTCCTCCTCCTCCTCCTCCTCTCCCGGGCCCGGCTCCGGACGCGGCTCCGGCCCCGCTGCCCCCTCCTCTGCCCCCCTCAGCTCCTCCCCTGCCCGGCACCGCCTCGCCCACCGTGGTCTTCAACTCCGGCCTCGCAGGTAAAGCTCCCCCAGGGCACCCTGAGCAAATCCCACTGGGCCTCTCCGGGCTTGGGAGGAGGAGTTTGGGGGGAAAAACGAGAATTTGGGGTTCTCTGAGGGTGCCCAGAGGAGCTGTGGCTGCTCCGTCCATCCCTGGGAGTGTCCAAGGGATGGTGGGATGGATAATCCTCCGTGTCCCTCCCAGCCCAAACCAGGCTGGGATTCTGGGATTCTGGGATTTATCAGCCCAGTGGTTTGGGTTTGGTCTGGAGGAGTTGGGTTCTCCAGCAGAGCAAAACTCACACCAGAAGGATTCCATAAACGGGGTCATGTCTGACTTTGACAGAACACGGGTTGGAGTTCTTCTGAGATGAATTATCTGTGCAAAGTTTGGGAATTTTTTGTGGAAATTAGGGAAGAAATGGTGAAATTTGGGAATTTTTTGTAAAAATTTTGGGGAGAAAGGGCAAACTTTGGGAATTTTTTTGGCGGGAAGAACAGTTTGCTGCCCATCCTTATCCTTGTTTCAGTCCCTGCCTCCTGCCGGGAGCCTCAGGGAGCGAGCGAGGGCTCAGTGCTGATCTCCAGAGCTCGCTATGAGTCCAAAGCTAGAGACTCTCATTAAGAGCTTCGTTAGAGAAAAAAACCTAATTAAATATCCCAGCCTTCAAAGATTCCTTGGAAGACCAAAAGATCCTGGATCCAGAGGGTCCCGGGGTATTCTGTAGGAAAATCCATCCCCAAAGGCAGCACCGGGCAGGGCTGATCCCTCGGGATGCGGCCCCGGGGGTGCCTGGGGGTGCAGATCCCATTCCAGGGTGGGAATTCCATGGGAATGGGGCTGGAATTGCCTTTCCTGGATGCAGGGGGGAGCATTCCCAGGGCAGGAGCTCTGTGGGGCCAAGGGGATTTGGGAAATAACAAAATCCGCTTTTCTCGCCTTTCCTAACGCTTGTCTCTCTGTTCCTGCTGCTCCTGCTAAGATGGGCCCATCAAGCTCTTCTGTAGGTTCCTTCCTGCTAAGTATTCCTTATCCTGGCATTCCCCACATCCCCAGGGGCTCCAGGGGACGGGCAGGGGGGCAGAGCCAGCCCTCGGGGGTTGGGAGGAGGAGGAAGGGAGATGGGAGGGGATTCTCAGCTCCATGGTCTTTCCTGCCTTCCCTGTCCTGGGATAACCTGGGAACTGCCCGTTTTCCATTCCAGAGCATGCACAAGTAGAGAATTCCCTTTTCCATGGGTGCTCAAAGCTGTTCCTTCTTTTCTTTTAGGGATGGTGTTAAGTGACCCCATTAACTGGGCAGAGAGCAAAGCCCTGTTTAGTGTAGATAAGCACGAGTAGGATAAAGACAATTCCCAAAACACCCCCTGGAATATTCTGTGTATTCCCTGTTATCCACTTGGTGTCCAGCACTGCTGCTCCAGGTTTTTTGGGATGTAATTCAGGAGCAAAAGGTGGATTGATGGATTTTATTGATTGGTTTTTATAGCAAGGGACAAATTTATGTCGTCATTTAAGGGAAAAGAAATGGGAACTGGATTATGGAAATTATTCATGTGGCTTCGAGATGGGAATAGGGATGGGAATAGGGATGGGAATGGGAAGTGGAATGGGAATAGAATGGGAATAGAAATGGGAATACAATAGGAATGGGAATAGAATGGGAGTAGGAATAGGAATAGGATGGGAATGGGAATAGGGATGGGAATGGGAATGGGAATAGAAATGGGAATGCAATAGGAATGGGAATAGAATGGGAATAGGAATAGGAATAGAAATACAATAGGAATAGGAATGGGAATGGGAATAGAATGGGAATAGAAATGGGAATAGAATGGGAATAGAAGTGGGAATACAATAGGAATGGGAATAGGAATGGGAATAGAAATACAATAGGAATAGGAATGGGAATAGGAATACAATAGAAGTAGGAATAGGAATAGAATGGGAATGGGAATAGGGATGGGAATAGGAATAGGAATAGGAATAGGAATAGGAATAGGAATAGGAATAGAATGGGAATGGGAATAGGGATGGGAATAGGAACAGGAATAGGAACAGGGAAGGGCTGTTCCCTTGCTCCAGCATTGCTGTTTGGGAATGCTCCGTTCTCATTTCCAGGTTCCATTTTCACAGCTCCTCTGTCTAAATTCCTAAATTACTCCAGAGTTCCCAAGTGACTCCAATTTGCTGGATTAGCACAGGAATTAAACCTGGTTTTAAAGCCCTGGTAAAGCCCAGCTCTGCTGCAGCTCAGCCACTTTGAAACTCAGGCCTGCTGAGAAGGTGCCTCGCTGCAGTTCCCCCAGATCCCATTTCCCAAAGACTCTGGGAACGGAGCTTTTTTCCCTTTTTTTGACCCAGCTCAGGGTGGGCTGTGCCAGCAGCAGGACAGGGCTGAGCCGAGCCCCTCTGCCCCTTTTCCATGGAATTTGGGCGGAGCCTGGGAGCTCAGCTCCATGCAGGCAGCTCGAGGTGGAGCAGCCATCCCAGATTTCCCTGTGGGGAGTTGCCCTGCTCGGGGCTGGGATTCCCCTCCGGAGGAGATTCCCAGGATGGGATAGCTGGGACAGCCGGCTCTGCCCAGCTCCTCTCCGGAGCTGGATTCCAGCGGGGAGCTGCTCCAGGCCGCTTCCCAGGGATGCCGTGTCCCCTCCGCAGCCGTGAAGATCAAGAAGCCCATCAAGACCAAGTTCCGCATGCCCGTCTTCAACTGGGTGGCGCTGAAACCCAACCAGATCAACGGCACCGTCTTCAACGAGATCGACGACGAGCGCATCCTCGAGGTGCCGCTGCCACCCCGCTGCCACCCTGCTGTCACCCTGCTGTCCCCACCCCTGCTGTCACCCTGCTGTCCCCACTGCTGCTGCCACCCTGCTGTCCCCACCCCTGCTGTCACCCTGCTGTCCCCACTGCTGCTGCCACCCTGCTGTCCCCACCCCTGCTGCCACCCTGCTGTCCCCACCCCCGCTGCCACCCTGCTGTCCCCACCCCTGCTGCCACCCTGCTGTCCCCCCGCTGCCACCCTGCTGTCCCCACTGCTGTCCCCACTGCTGCCACCCTGCTGTCCCCACTGCTGCCACCCTGCTGTCACCCTGCTGTCCCCACTGCTGCCACCTTGCTGTCCCCACCTTGCTGTCCCCACTGCTGTCCCCACTGCTGCCACCCTGCTGTCCCCACCCTGCTGCCCCTCTGCTGCCCTGCCCACCCCCTGCTGTCCCCCACTGCCACCCCCGCTGTCCACCCCCTGCTGTCCCACTGCTGTCCCTTGCCACCCCTGCTGTCACCCTGCTGTCCCCACCCCTGCTGTCCCCACTGCTGTCCCCTCCCCCCGCTGCCACCCTGCTGTCCCCACCCCTGCTGTCCCCACTGCTGCCACCCTGCTGTCCCCACTCTTGGTGCCCAGGAAAACAGGGAATCATGGAATGGAAGCTTGGGAAAGCCTCTCAGCCCAGCCCAGCCCTGAGCCCAGCCCAGCCCCGTGTCCCCAAGTGCCACATCCACAGGGGTTAAATCCCTGCAGGGATGGGGGTTCCAGCCCCTTCCAGTGCCCGAGCCCCCCTTCCAGGCAGGAATTTTCCCAGTATCCAACTGAATCTCTGCTGGAACGCCCTGGTTCCATTTCCTGTCCTCCTGTCCCTGTTCCCTGGGAGCAGAGCTGGCTGTGGGGACAGGGAAGATCCCCAGGGACAGAGGGACCTTGGCAAAGGGCTCGTTCCAGCTCCTGGATGCTCCCAGGGATGTTTGATCCATGGCTGGATAAAGCACCAGCGTTCTCCTGAATTTCCGAACACATGCAGAGCTCTTTGGGGCTGCACTTCTGGGATCTGGCCACATCTCCTGATCCCAGCTCAGGAATGTGCTCCTTCCATCCCTCAGCCCCTGCTGGAATTCTCTGGATTCCAAAGCCAGGTTGGACAGGATGGGAAACACCTGGGATAGTGGAAGGGGCTGGAATTGGGATGAGCCTTAAAATTCCAACCCAAACCATTCCACGCTCCCATCTCAGGCACCACAACGCTCCCCCTGCAGTTCTGGATTAGGATTTAGTGCGGGATAAACCCATTCCTTTCTTTTTTCCAGGATCTGAACGTGGATGAATTTGAGGAAATCTTCAAGACGAAGGCGCAGGGCCCGGCCATGGACCTGAGCTCCAGCAAGCAGAAGATCCCTCAGAAAGGATCCAGCAAGGTGACGCTGCTGGACGCCAACAGAGCCAAGAACTTGGCCATCACCCTGCGGAAAGCCGGGAAAACCGCGGACGAGATCTGCAAAGCCATCCACGTGTGAGTGCCCCAGCCTCACTGGGAAATGCTCTGGGGTTGGGAATGCCGGGGGAAGGATGGGATTGGTTGTGAGATCCCACAAACCAGAAGGCCTGGAGCTCGGAGCCCGCTCAGCTCCGCGCTGCTGGGGTTTGAGAAACGAGCCCTGCCTGGATTGAAGCAGCTCGGTCCAGCCTGGCCGGTTTGCCGTGGCTGCTCCCAGGCTGCTCCGGGATATTTTCCCAGAGGGAGCCCGGGAAGGGGCGGCTCGTTCGGTCTGCTCCATGAAGGATGGGTTCAGTCCAGGTGCATGGAATGAGGTTTGTGGAGTGGCCTCAGGAGCTGATGTGGATCCTTCCCATGGCTGCTCCTTGGGGCTGATCCCAAATCCATCCACACTCATCCTGGCCGTGGCAAACATCTCCCACTCCTCCCTTAAGGGATATCCCAAAATGTGGATGCAGCTTGGCTGGGGGTGACCCAAACGTGCCCCAGCTCCTGGCAGGATCAGCTCTTGGGCTTTAGGGGGCTCTGGCCCAATTAAATACAAATACTTGCTGCTCCCCTGCTCTTTTCCCTGGAAAAGTGAGCCCGGAGCAGTGGGGGAATGGCCACGTGTTTGGAAATGGCAGCAGCACCATTCCCATTATCCCTGGATCTGTTCCCAGCTCCGTGGGCAGGGCAGGAGGAGCTTCACAGCTTCTCCTTTGCTTTGCTCCGTGTGGAGCTGAATCCCAGAGTGGCGTGGGTTGGGAAGGACCTGAAATCCCACCCAGTTCATCCAGGGACACTCCCACTGTCCCAGGCTGCTCCAGCCTGGCCTTGGGCACTGCCAGGGATCCAGGGGCAGCCACAGCAAATCTGGGAATTCCAGCCCAGCCAGGAATTCCTCATTCCCAATCTCCCATCCATCCCTGCCCTCTGGCACTGGGATCCATTCCCTGGGTCCTGTCCCTCCAGGCCTTGTCCCCAGTCCCTCTCCAGCTCTCCTGGAGCCCCTTCAGGCCCTGCCAGGGGCTCTGAGCTCTCCCTGGATCCTTCCCTTCTCCAGGGGAGCATTCCCAGCTCTCCCAGCCCGGCTCCAGAGCCGAGGGCCATCCCTGGCCGGGCCATTCCCTGCGGAGCCGTGTCCCCACGCATTCCCGGGATGTTCCCTGCAGGTTTGACCTGAAGACGCTGCCGGTGGATTTCGTGGAGTGCCTGATGCGGTTCCTGCCCACGGAGAATGAGGTGAAGGTGCTGCGGCTGTACGAGAGGGAGAGGAAGCCCCTGGAGAACCTGTCGGACGAGGACAGGTTCATGATGCAGTTCAGCAAGATCGAGAGGCTCATGCAGAAGATGACCATCATGGCCTTCATCGGCAACTTCGCCGAGAGCATCCAGATGCTCACCCCGGTCAGTGGGAGCAGGGAATGCCCTGGGATGGAGGGGATCCACGGGATCGCGGATCCGACCCCTGGCCCTACAGAGACACCCCAACAATCCCAACAATCCCAACAATCTCAACAATCCCAACACTCCTGGAGCCCTGGGGATCCACGGGATCATGGATCCAACCCCTGTCCATGCACAGACACCCCAAATTCACACCCTGGGCATCCCTGGGAGCGCTGTCCCAACGCTCATGGAGCCCTGGGGATCCATGGGATCACGGATCCAGCCCCTGGCCCTGCACAGACACCCCAACAATCCCAACAATCCCAACAATCCTGGAGCCCTGGGGATCCATGGGATCATGGATCTGACCCCTGGCTCTGCACAGACACCCCAACAGTCCCAACAATCTCAACAATCCCATCAATCCCAACAATCCCAACAATCCCAACAATCCTGGAGCCCTGGAGATCCATGGGATCATGGATCCAGCCCCTGGCCCTGCACAGACACCCCAACAATCCCAACAATCCCAACAATCCCAACAATCTCAACAATCTCCACAATCCCAACAATCCCAACAATCCCACCCTGGGCATCCCTGGCAGCGCTGTCCCAGCACTGCTGGAGCCCTGGGGATCCATGGGATCATGGATCCAACCCCTGGCTCTGCACAGACACCCCAACAATCCCAAAAATCCCAATAATCCCAACAATCTCCACAATCCCAACAATCTCCACAATCCCAGCAATCCCAGCAATCCCAACAATCCCAACAATCCCACCCTGGACATCCCTGGCAGCGCTGTCCCAGCACTCCTGGAGCCCTGGGGATCCATGGGATCACGGATCCGACGCTTGTTCCTGCACAGACACCCCAACAATCCCAGCAATCCCAACAATCCCAACAATCCCACCCTGGACATCCCTGGCAGCACTGTCCCAACACTCCTGGAGCTCTGGCAGCCTTGGGAACGTGACATTCCGTGGGGAATGTTCAGTGCCCCCAGCACCCTCAAAGGAATATTGTTGGGAAAGGTTTCTGTTGGTGCTGGTCCCTGGGCCCCTGGAATTGTGTCCCATCCAGCCTGAAACACTGGGACAGCTGGAGGGGCTGGAATGCAAATCCTCTTTTCCATCTGAGGGGGTGAATCCGGTGGGTTTGGAATCCTGGAGTGTCAGGGCAGGGGAACATTGACAGGATCCCAGACTGGGTTGGGTGGGAAGGGAGAACAAGGAATATCCCATTCCAACCCCATCCATGGGCAGGGACACCTCCCACTGTCCCAGGTTATTCCAGCCTGGCCTTGGGCACTGCCAGGGATCCAGGGGCAGCCACAGCAAATCTGGGAATTGCAGCCCAGCCAGGAATTCCTCATTCCCAATCTCCCATCCATCCCTGCCCTCTGGCACTGGGATCCATTCCCTGGCTCCTGTCCCTCCATGCCTTGTCCCCAGTCCCTCTCCAGCTCTCCTGGAGCCCCTTCAGGCCCTGCCAGGGGCTCTGAGCTCTGCCTGGATCCTTCCCTTCTCCAGGGGAGCATTCCCAGCTCTCCCAGCCCGGCTCCAGAGCCGAGGGCCATCCCTGCTGTGTCCCATGGTGTGGATGAATCCAGGAGGGATTTTCCCAGGCTGTGAGTGTCTGGATGTTGATTTTCCTCCTGGCTGGACGTGCATTGACCAGAGCTCTCCCTGTGTCTCCCCACAGCAACTCCACGCCATCATCGCTGCCTCTGTCTCCATAAAATCATCCCAAAAGCTTAAGAAGATCCTGGAGGTGAGTGTGACCCCAGCTCTCCTTCCAGAGGTGTCTGCAGCTCCAGGGATTTGTCCTGGGGATTCATGCTGGGCTCTGTTTCCTCCTGGCAGATCATCCTGGCTCTTGGCAATTACATGAACAGCAGCAAACGAGGGGCTGTGTATGGATTTAAGCTGCAGAGTTTGGACCTGGTGAGGAAAGCCAGGATTTGCTGTGGGCACCAGCTGGGAATTCGAGCTCCGGGGTACTGAGGGTGGGAAAGCATTCCAAGATCATGGAATCCAACCGTTCCCAGCACTGCCAGGGCCACCCTGACCATGTCCCCGAGTGCCACATCCACAGGGCTCTGAATCCCTGCAGGGATGGGGAATTCCTGAGCTCCCTTTCCATGCAGGAATTGTCCCAAAATCCACCCTGAGCCTCCCCTGGCCCAGCCTGAGGCCGTTCCCTCTCCTCCTGTCCCTGTTCCCTGGGATCAGATCCCAAATTCCCCCCCTGCCCCCTCCTGTCAGGGAATTCCAGAGAGGGAAAAGATCCCTTGGGATCCTCCTTTTCTCCGGGCTGAGCCCCTTCCCAGCTCCCTCAGGAATTCTCCAGCCCCTTCCCAGCTCTGTTCCCTTCCCTGGACTCCTCCAGCCCCTCAGGGTCTCCCTTGCTGTGGGGGGAAAATCAAAATCTGGGAGAAAACATGAGGGGAAAAAAAAGTGAGGGAAGTTTAGGGAAGGCTCTGCTGCAGAGCTTTTCCCTTCTGGATCCTCCTTTTCTCCAGGCTGAGCCCCTTCCCAGCTCCCTCAGGAATTCTCCAGCCCCTTCCCAGCTCCCTCAGGAATTCTCCAGCCCCTTCCCAGCTCCCTCAGGAATCCTCCAGCCCCTTCCCAGCTCCCTCAGGAATTCCCCAGCCCCTTCCCAGCTCCCTCAGGAATTCTCCAGCCCCTTCCCAGCTCCGTTCCCTTCCCTGGACTCCTCCAGCCCCTCAGGGTCCCTCCTGTCCCATCCTGTCCCCAGGGCTGGAGGTGTCCCAGCAGTGCCAGCACAGGGACAGTCCCTGTCCTGGGGCTGGCTCACACCGGGGCTGGCACTGCCCTGGAGCCTCTGCCCTCCTGGGCACCCCTGGGCTCGCGTTCCTCCTGCCCAGATCCTTTCCCAGTTTTCCAGGTGCTCCATCCCAGCCCTGTGGCCCTTCAGGGGGTCGTGGTGACCCAAGTGGCATCTGGGGGATTCCATTGGTGCTTCCAGCATGGAAAACCCTCTGGAGCAGCCGCAGTGGCTGGAGCTGCTCCGAGCTGCCCTCTGCTCCTTGCCAGCTGCTGGAGACCAAGTCGACGGACCGGAAGCAGACGCTGCTGCACTACATCTCCAACGTGGTGAAGGAGAAGTACCAGCACGTGGCCCTGTTCTACAACGAGCTGCACTACGTGGAG